>JACEFZ010001600.1:0-86201 GCA_014155875.1 Cepaea nemoralis
ACCGGGAAACCATGATCACGAAGCCATGGCGGTCATAGGCCAACGGGGCACTGGCTCGCCATGGAGGGAGGAGGGGGGTAGGGGCTGGTGGTAGTACGGACTCACCTTAGTCAGTTTTTTTTCCTGTTCTAAACCTGCGACTGGCCTATCTAGCCGGCAGGGGATATTTCATACCGTTAAAAGAAAAAGAAATAAGCATATTCCGATTGACCCAAATGGAAACAGACAGGGCAATTAGTTAGTTAGTTAGTTAGTCGCAGTTCCAACTTCACAGCAACGGGTCGTCCCCATTATGCTCCGTTCCTGTGCCAGTGAATATCACACAAAACGCTCCCCACTGCCCAATGTGAAAAGTGGACAAGACAGGAGTCTCGACAAACAACAGCCCGCACAAATACACTTTGCATAATGCCGCCACCAGAATGTCAACACACCAGTCCCCCACGAAACACTCAGTTCATCTCTGATGGAATCGGCTGTCATTTTCCTATCTGAATGTTTCCTAGATGTTCACCCACACAGTCCACGAAAATACAGTTCATCGCTGATGGCAGTGGCAGTCAACCAGAAGCCCAGCAGCCACTCATTTCTGCATAAGGCAAAAACCGGTCAACTCTGGGACATAGCCACCTGCCATCACTCCGAACATGCAGTCACGTTCCAAAAAACCTCAGGCAGATTCAAAAGCATTTCACACGAAACTCACAGCTCGCAGTGTCGCGCCACGCACTCACTCAGTAGCAGGGCGACGGAACCATCAAGCCTCCTTAGTCGACTCTTACGACATGCGTGGTAGGCTACAGTGTTGCTATTCTTTGCATCCCTTATGGGCCCTGGCAACACATGGGAGAGACAGGGCAATGTTAAAGGACAACGAGACAGATTAACGATTCATAAAATAGGCACATTGAACATCTGCGGGTTTAACAGTAAAGAAGAAGAACTCATAGAAACAATGGAGAGAAAAAAAAGAAAGAAATTTGGACTGGTGGGAATAGCGGGCACAAGAATAAAAGGGAAAGGAGGCAAGGAGATCCAACACAGTTATAGATTTGTCTCCTCCGGAGTGGGACAACAAGAAAGGGCAAGACGAGGTATTGGAATAGTCATTGAATCACGCCTAGCAAGAACAATATTAGACATAAATTATATATATATATGACAGAATCACAACAGTGAGAATAAAAGAAACGACAATGTACGCATCATTTAATGCAAACAAAAATGAGCAAGAATGCGAGGAGTTCTTAGAAGACATCCATGTTTTACTAAAATACGGAAGCAGGACAACATCATAGTAATGGGAGACTTCAATGCAAGACTAAGATATAACAGAACGGACATAGAGTAACATCTCGGGGCATTTGGGGACCAACACAATGCAAGAAATTATAATGGAAATAGATGCATAGAGGTATGCAGCCATCAGGATCTCAATATAACAAACACAACTTTAAAACACAAAGACTCACAAATATACACCTTATAAAAATGGAAAAATCTAGACCACAAAAGCCAAACTGATTTTATATTAACAAGAAACAACAGAAAGAGAACTATATCCGATGCAAGGGCAGTGCCCAACTTAAGTATAAACACAGAACACAAAGCAGTTATTACCACGATAAAAACCACCAGAAGAAGAAAGCAAAGAATTAGAAAATATTTTCTAAATCTCAGAAAACAAGGCTGCGATGGAACATTTGTTTGTTTGTTCGCATATCCTTTACAGGACATCGCTGTCAACATCAGCATCTTTCAGCTGATTGTTGATTTCTTGGCAAGATTACGCTCAGTAGCTTGCCATTGCTTTCTGAGCGACCGGCTCAATACCCCGTAAGTTACCGATGCGGAGAGAACCGCTACCAATTCTCGTGCAACGTCACGTTACTCACGAGAGTATACTAGATTACGCAGAAAGTCGTGTAACCTCTAGACCAGAGAGACCGGCAATGGAGCATTATGAAAAAGAATTAAATGCAATCTTTGTAAAACTACCTATAGAAAGAAAACGAATGGGAAGAAGAACAAGGAGATGTATACAAATCAATTGTTTCTAATACTGCGAAAATAACACGTGGGTCCCTGAAAAAAAAAAAAGGAATAAAAGGAATGAAGAAACAGAACAAGTTGATGATACGCCAAGATAAAGAAAGCTATAAAAGACAAAAAGGACAAATATAAAAAGTGGGTGAAATGCAAACTGAATCATGATTTCATAATATAGAATATCCTTTTAGAATATCGAATACAGAATAGCAAAACGACACGCGAATACAATAATAAAGATAGAAAAAACAAAAAGACTGCGAGGAATATGCAGAAACCATAAATAAAAACTACAAAGAGGCAACTTAAAACTTCTACAAAAAGATCAATACAAAGAGAACCAGAATATAAAACTATGTCACAACTAAAAAAAAAAAAATACAGCGAAAAAAGGAGAATCAATAAGTGAACAAAAACAAAACCTAAAATGATGGAGGCAGTACTTTGACAGAACTTCTCAACATTGCATCAGATGTCACAGAAATTCAAGAAACCGACACAGATGCTTTGCCTTAGAAGAACTAGAACAAGGCATACCGAAAGAAGATATAAGAGAACCCACCAGATTAGCCCCATTGAATAAACCACCAGGAGAAGACGAAATGCCAAATGAACTAATTAAATCAGCAAGAGAAGCCGGAACAACATGGCTACATAGACTGTTTAAATTAACAATGTTTGGGTAGGATCACAAGACTGGGGTAGCGCTATTATTATCCCATATTGGGAAAACAAAGACAGTAAAAGAGACTGAGCACAATACATATACAATTCTACTTTTGAGTCATACGTGAAAAATATTTTTATAGTTTCTCGAGAAAAGATTACGACTTACAATAGAACCTCAGCAACTTGGATTTCGGAAAAAGAAAGGATGCACATATTTTCGCTCTTGGACAACTTATAGAAAAATCAGTCGAATTTAATAAAACATTCTACTTAGTCTTTATCGAAATGGCATTTGACAGAATATATAGAAACACGCTGTGGAAAATCCTTAAACGATATGGTATGAGTACACATCTAACAAACTTATGTAGAAGCTCATACAAAAACCGTGAATGCATTGTAAGAACAAATAGAGGACGATCAGAACCCTTTACCATAAGATCCGGAGTACGCGAGGTTATGTCCTGCCCGCCTCTTTTTCATTATTTATATAGACAGCATCAGGTAAAGAAACCAGTCAAATAGAGATCGTAACAACCCTGCCTGATGAACAGAACACAAAGGAAGAACAAACGGCAAATTAAACCATTGAAGAACTCTTATTTGCGGACGATTAAGCCCTAATGGAAAAATCAGAAGCAGAATTGGAAGTACACATGAATAGTCTAAATGAAGTGTTTAAGGAGCATAACATAAATTTTTTTTTTTTTTTGCATATCCTTTACAGGACATCGCTGTCAACAGCAGCATCTTTCAGCTGTCTGTTGATTTCTTGGCAAGATTACGCTCAGTAGTTTGCCATTGCTTTCTGAGCGGCCGGCTCAGTATCCCGCAAATCACCAGCGGAGGTCGAACCGCTCCCAGTTCTCTCCCGCTACGAGACTCTGCGTGATAAACGGGATTACGGAGAAAGTGTTGTAACCCCTCAGCCAGAGAGACCGACAACATTAAAATTAGCATCAGTAAAACAGAGTAATGACTATAACCACAGAAGACAAAAACAACACAGGTTCGTCTAAAACAATAACCCGTGAAACAAGTAAATAAAAAAGCCTAAAGTTTATAGGAAGTATAATATCATCAAATGACAAATCAGAAGACGATATCAAGAATAGATGCATTAAGGCAAACCAACTAAATGGAGACATCGCACCAATACTAATGAACAAAAACGTATATAAAATAAAAATAATAATGCACTCTACAACTCAACCTTCCTTCCAACTTTATGCTACCAATGTCAACCTAGACAATGACAGGAAAAGTGAAAAGAAAAATTACAACAGAAATAAGATTCCTGAGAAGAATACTCAATGTATTAAGAAGCGAGAAAATCAGAAATGAAGCAATCGGGACTAAAGATGTCAATTGAAACTAGAAAAAGGAGTGTTGAGGGGGTACATAGAGCCTGTTCTTTTGTATGGATGTGAAACTTGGACAATGTGCAGTCAAGCTGAAAAACATTCTGATGGCTACAGAAATGTGGTTTCTGAGGAAAATGCAAAGAATACCATGGACAGATAGAAAAACCAATGACCAAGTACTACAGGAGACAAATGACAATCGTAGATTGATTAGAGAAATTAGACGTAGACAGTCAAAATTGTTTGGACATGTTAAGAGAAGACATAGACTGGAGAACTTAGTGACAACTGACAAGATCGAAGGGAATAGACCAAGAGGAAGACCGAGAGGGAAATATCTGGATGGCTTGGCCACATGGCATGGACGAGACAGGAACACTGAGCTGATCCACGACTCTGGTGATCGAGTGAAATGGCGAGTTATGACCGCCCACACTCTCCGGCATGGCACATGATTGATTGAGATTTAATCAGAAAACAGTAAGTTAAATGGTTTGGCGATATAATTAGCTTACCAACTACAGTTATACTACAACAAAGTCGCTTAAAAGTCGACAGGGTCGACTTCAATGCACCGGGTTTTATCAGATATGGCGCAGTCTCTTTCCGCAGCGCGGAAAGCGTCGCACAAAGAACGAACTCCGTAGCTCAAGCGACGACCCTCAGGAGTCTCCGAAAAAGTGCACCACAACAAGCAATGATGTACAGCGAGCTGTTGAGTTAGCTGCATGTATTTTACAGGACATTGAAATCAAGCCCAGCATTTATTGATTGTGATTTACTAGGCAATTTGTAAATGTAACCGTTATATCATTGTTTTATGAACGCACGGCCGACGACTCAAACCACTGACATGAACGCAGAGCGGCCTGCTTTCAAATGTGCCACGGTATATCGGGGAATTAGGAACAGTCTCGTCTGCCAGAAAAATATACCACAACAAGCAATGATTTACTGACCAAATGGAAGCACGAGAAGAGGTTTACCATGTAAATGATGGACAGAAGGAATAAGAGTCCATGGGAATGTCGATACATGAAGCCCATAAACAGGACACACTCCCGACTTCACCTCGACACCGCAAGTTACCAGAGGAACATGATGAGATGAGATTAGATCCCATTATCCACATGTTTGTTCTTACGTACTGTAAAATATGTAGAAAAATAAATACTAATGGAATAGTGAAATGTGGAAAGAAAGCAGAAAAAAAAAAAAATGGCTAGCCGCCGGATTGCCGAAACCCGGGATTGAACCAGGGACCTTTAGATCTTCAGTCTAACGCTCTCCCAACTGAGCTATTTCGGCCGCCTGTGGACAACGTTTGTTAAATGGAAAATTAACAACACTTAGCACGCATATGAATGAGATATGCACTCTCTCAGGGAATATCCATTGGTATGTATTGTTATTCTACTGTCCTGATATCATTCCGAGATTTTAGTTAGGAAACATGTGACCTGACTACGAGGAGTTGATGGGAGGGGCAGCAAGACGAGAAGGGGTCTTTCAATCTACAAACGCTGTGACCTAGGACAACGGTTCTTAACCTGTGTGAGTGGTACAGCACGCCAGTATCTGAAGTAGGTGGCCGAGATTTTGATTTCTATTCAGCTGTAAACTGGAAACTACTTGTTCTGTTTATTTACCTTTCTGTAGTCCACTCAACACTTTCATGAAGTGCTGAAGAAAATGATAATATCCGGAACGAAGTAAGAAATTGCTATGCGGTTATCACTCTTTGGGAAAATTCATGAAGGGAAAGAACTTACACAATATGAAATGAAATAAAAATAAAAGAGTTATCCGGACTATCAGAAGAACAGAACCAGGCCAACGATGTCAGGGACAGGTCATCGTCTTAAGGCTGCGGACAGGACATAGCAGACTGGACAATATCTACAGGCTTGGTCTGAGTGACTCACCTACACTCATGAGGGCAGTGTGATCAAACTACAGAGTACGTTCTCCAGGATGTCCTGCAGTACAACCAGCTGCTCACGGAACGCGGGGATAAGGGGATAATGAGGCGCGACGTTACATAATTCCCCTACATAAGGGGTCAAACGATCAGCCGTGGATAATTTGAAAGAGGACCGCTTTGCGTTGATGTCTGTGGCTTGAGTCGTCGACCGTTCATAAAGCAACGATAAACGGTTAAACTTACAAATTGTCTAGTACATCACAAACAGACAATAAATGCTGGGGTTGGTTTCAATGACATGTAAAATATATGCGACTTACTGAACAGCAGAAGAAGAAGAAGAAGAAGAAGAAGAAGAAGAAGAAGAAGAAGAAGAAGAAGAAGAAGAAGAAGAAGAAGAAGAAGAAGAAGAAGAAGAAGAAGAAGAAGAAGAAGAAGAAGAAGAAGAAGAAGAAGAAGAAGAAGAAGAAGAAGAAGAAGAAGAAGAAGAAGAAGAAGAAGAAGAAGAAGAAGAAGATTATCTACACTTAAAATGATGCTTTCTGTAGAGGTGTGAAGAGTAACCTAAACCAACCATTGCTAGAATTTTCTTGAGCTTTCCCTCACTCAACAACTGGACCATAATGCATATAGAAGGAGCAATTATTTCTTCCAGTCAAGTCGACGTGATTGACATTTTACATATATTCCTGGAAATTTCCTAATAACTAATCAACTTCAATACTGGAGATTGAACCTGGAGAGAAGCGCTGCAAGGCATTGCAATTCACTGTACGGCCATTGGGCCTATCTGGTTCAAGATAATTATCACTTGTCTGTTTTGTTGTTCTTGCTTGTCCTGGTAATCTGTCAGTCCCAGAAAGTGTCTGGAGCTGGTTGATTCGACCCATCAGAGCCCTCAGATGTTCGCTACAATGTGGACAGCGAGATATTGACGGTCAGTCAGACCCAACTGTAATTGTTATTTTTATTTGAGGCGTCTCATTTTAACTGTTTCAATTTCAAACAATTCCAAAGTGGATAAGAGAAAACTGGAAATGTAACACCGCGGATGAAAGGAGAAGTGGGAGATGGTTCGTTAAGAAGGGTGGGGACCTGAAGAGATATCGCCATGTATTATATGGAGTGGAGAGTTGTACGTTGAGGGAGATAACCAGAGACGTGACAGAACGGATGAAATACAATTGAGGGCATTCGTTAGTTGCAAAGGGAAATTAGCTGCATTTCCTTTACTGGCTATCAACCCCAGCATTTGTATTACTGTTTGCGATTTACTAGTTGACGTTCAGTAGTCTGCCATTGCTGTCTGAACGACGGACACTCAAATATAGTTAACAATCCATATAAGGCGGCCTGCTTCAAAATAGTATGTAGCTGATTTCGAACACTGTCTGTACGAGGGTAAGTCAATAAGTAAGTCACAAATTACTGTAGCAATATAACTACACATGATAACAACTAGAAACCAGTTTATTTTTATACATACATTGTCCCTTTATTTCTCAACATAATTTCCACCAACATTCATGCACTCATCCCATCATTTTATCAGTCCTCCCAAACCGGCTGCATAGAACTGCGTGCTCTGTTTTCATTTACCCGCCATCACAATAACTGTGTGACTTACTTATTGACTCGGTCTCGCAACTTTTTCTACCCAGCTTTGCACAACTTTATGGGACAAACATTTGTCAGCATAAACACTGAAAACCCACGTTGGCGGGAGACATTTCGCGAATAACGCGAAAGTTGAATGTGAAGTGAAAACGGGGTTTAGAAATCTGAGCACGCAGTTCTATGTTGCGGTTTGGGAGGACTGATAAAACGATGGGATAAGTGCGTCAATATTGGTGGAAATTATGTTGAGAAATAAAGGGACAATGCATGTATAAAAAGAAACTGGTTTCAAGTTGTTATCATATTTAGTTATTTTTCTACAGCCATTTGTGGCTTCCTTATTGACTTCCTCTCGTAGAATTACGAATTGCGTTCGCTAATATTTTATCTTAGACGCCGGGGAATTAATCCTGATTAACCGCCTTCATAAATTAGTCTAGAAGTCTGACATGAATTACTGCCCTTATACATAATGGCATATCTCTCTCTCTCTCTCTCTCTCTCTCTCTCTCTCTCTCTCTCTCTCTCTCTCTCTCTCTCTCTCTCTCTCTCTCTCTCTCTCTCTCTTTCTCATTCTCTATCTCTCTATCATTCTATATGTCTCCCTCTTTCTCTCACTGCATTTCGCTCTCTCTCTCTCTCTCTCTCTCAATCTCTCTCTCTCCCTCTCTCTCTCTCTCTCTTTCTCATTCTCTATCTCTCTATCATTCTATATGTCTCCCTCTTTCTCTCACTGCATTTCGCTCTCTCTCTCTCTCTCTCTCTCAATCTCTCTCTCTCCCTCTCTCTCTCTCTCTCTCTCTCTCTCTTTCTCATTCTCTATCTCTCTATCATTCTATATGTCTCCCTCTTTCTCTCACTGCATTTCGCTCTCTCTCTCTCTCTCTCTCTCTCTCTCTCTCTCTCTCTCTCTCTCTCTCTCTCTCTCTCTCTCTTTCTCTCGCTCTCAATCCCTGTCTGTTTATCTCGGTTCTTCTGTTGTTCATGTTTCTTACAACCCAATGCCGATGAAAAAAGAAACTACAAAAAAGTCTCCAGTCTGAAAACATTGCATTTATAACAATATTTTGTATAACTGACAACAGCAAACATCAATGAACACACTATGTAGGCAACGATGTGATATGTCAATGCAATAGCTCGAAGCTGAAAGAATCCACCATTATGTGTCACAACTTATAAATTGGGGAATTATAATCAAAGCTGCGTATTATCTTACTGTTAGGTGCTCAGCAAGGCCGAAAGGATAAGATCGTTCTTTCTTAAACATCTGGTGTGTTGATGCTAACGTAGCGGGTTCAACTCCTACACCGGGTCAGTTGAACTAAAATATTGACTTCTCGTCCTTGGTAATAGGGAAAGCTAATCCACACACAACAACCAGTCCAGTGCATTAGAAGTCATAGCACCTGTATGGACTACGCTTGAGTTCAAAGCGAGCGAACGATAACAAATTCTTACTATAAGGAAATCATAACAATTTATTCATTAATTATGACCGCGTGACCCAGTAAGTACCGTTTGGTTTAACAATTTGAGACTATCACCATGTAACAGACGCCCATCTGCCGACCTGCTGGATCAAGTGGATGTTGTAAATTGATCAAGAGTCCCAGCTCGATCCAGCCTAAAACCCATACCAGGGGATGTTTTGGGAAGTAAAGACGGCCGGTGGGACACCGACCACATCACCCACCAAGCATCGGTTGGTCTATACACATGTGGGTCTAATACTACATGCAAGTGCCCCTGAAGGTGTGTCAATGCGTTCTTCTTTTTCATTGTCCACATAACCACTTCGTGTCATGGCGCGAGAAATGGCCCACCCCTTGTGCTTGTTGCCAATAAATTTTGTTTTGTATATTACAGGAAGAAAACATTGCATTAAAATACAGACTGTATAAAACGTGCAAATATAATGCCACATTTACATTTGTAATGCCATATATTGTAAAATGGAAATATATTACTTGATTAGTTTATGAACAGGTAACAGCAAATATTGTCTGTACACACATTCGCACAACAACACTAACAATGGCAAAGGTGTGTTAATAAACAAACAACTGTCATTTCTGTCATTTACTGCCTACAGTACCTTGCGGTGTAGGACAGGGGGATCTTGAGCCTGGGGAATTAAGGCCGCATGGCTAGTGCAGTCGCCTAAAACTGTGCAGGTTAAAGTTTTCTGTTTGCCCCGGACAGAAAACAACACCACACCTTACCGAGGTTCGAAACCGGGTCTCCCGAAGGAGAGCCAGGCATTCTAGCCACTCGGCCAGCCGCTCCACAAACAAACAACACATAAGACAAGCAACACAATTATACACAAATTTATATACAATAGAACTGTTTAAAATATACATAGTCACGTCTAGTTTCTATATAGAAACACAGGTCGCTAAAGAGAAAAACACTATTAACATATTATTATGTTTGCCTGCCATCACAGCGCGGAGTTTAAATCTATACCAAACAAGATCATCATTGTGTGGCGCAGAGAAATTTTTCGTCTGGCTACTGAAGGGCTTGACCGACCTTGATCGTTCCTATCTTGTACCCCGACCTCCCCTTTCCCCGCCCGTAGTCCAGCATTCGTGTAAAGCGTCTCATCTTGAAAGCTCATAAACAAATTCACATCTATTAATTCGCACTCACAGAAGTGGAAAACGAAAGTACAGATTATATTACACACTACATGACATAACAATTGAAAGTTATGGTTCTATACAGGGATGCGAACCTGTCACCTCCGAATGATGGCAGCTCATCACTGCAGAAAACAGTGTTCTTCCATGCTTGGCCAACCAATGTGTCTTCTAATCTCTACTTCCACACATGGCCAACCAGTGTTTCCTCTAATCTCTACTTCCACCCATGGCCAACCAGTGTGTCCTCTAATCTCTACTTCCATGCATGGCCAACCAGTGTGTCCTCTAATCTTTACTTTCATCCATGGCTAACCACTGTGTCCTCTAATCTCTACTTCCTTCCATGGCCAACCAGTATGTCCTATAATCTCTACTTCCATCCATGGCCAACCAATATGTCCTCTAATCTCTACTTCCATCCATGGCCAACCAGTGTGTCCTCTAAACTTTATTCCACCCATGGCCAACCAGTGTATCTTCTAATCTCTATTTCCTTCCATGGCCAACCAGTGTGTCCTCTAATCTCTATTTCCTTCCATGGCCAACCAGTGTGTCCTCTAATCTCTACTTCCTTCCATGGCCAACCAGTATGTCCTATAATCTCTACTTCCATCCATGGTCAACCAATATGTCCTCTAATCTCTACTTCCATCCATGGCCAACCAGTATGTCCTATAATCTCTACTTCCATCCATGGCCAACCAATATGTCCTCTAATCTCTACTTCCTTCCATGGCCAACCAGTAAGTCCTATAATCTCTACTTCCATCCATGGCCAACAAATATGTCCTCTAATCTCTACTTCCATCCATGGCCAACCAGTGTGTCCTCTAATCTTTACTTTCATCCATGGCTAACCAGTATGTCCTATAATCTCTACTTCCACCCATGGCCAACCAGTGTGTCCTCTAATCTCTACTTCCACCCATGGCCAACCAGTGTGTCCTCTAATCTTTACTTTCATCCATGGCTAACCACTGTGTCCTCTAATCTCTACTTCCTTCCATGGCCAACCAGTATGTCCTATAATCTCTACTTCCATCCATGGCCAACCAATATGTCCTCTAATCTCTACTTCTATCTATGGCCAACCAGTGTGTCCTCTAAACTTTATTCCACCCATGGCCAACCAGTGTGTCCTCTAATCTCTATTTCCTTCCATGGCCAACCAGTGTGTCCTCTAATCTCTATTTCCTTCCATGGCCAACCAGTGTGTCCTCTAATCTCTACTTCCTGCCATGGCCAACCAGTATGTCCTATAATCTCTACTTCCATCCATGGCCAACCAATATGTCCTCTAATCTCTACTTCCATCCATGGCCAACTAGTGTGTCCTCTAAACGTTATTCCACCCATGGCCAACCAGTGTGTCCTCTAATCTCTATTCCATCCGTGGCCAACCAGTGTGTCGTCTCATCTCTACTTCCATCCATGGCCAACCAGTGTGTCCTCTAATCTTCTTTCCTTCCATGGCCAACCAGTGTGTCCTCTAATCTCTATTTCCTTCCATGGCCAACCAGTGTGTCCACTAATCTCTACTTCCATCCATGGCCAATCAATGTGTTCTCTAATCTCTACTTCCATCCATGGCCAATCAATGTGTTCTCTAATCTCTACTTACTTCCATCCATGGCCAATCAATGTGTCCTCTAATCTCTACTTCCATCCATGGCCAATCAATGTGTCCTCTAATCTCTACTTCCATACATGGCCATCTAGTATGTCCTCTAATCTCTACTTACGTCTTGTACTTCTATCAGTACTAATCAAAACATTGGAGTATGACCATGTGTTTGGGCACGTTATTAGTACTAAGTATTGCAGATCGATCTAACCCAAAACTCGTACCAAGACATGTCTTAGGAAGTAAACCGACCACATCACCCACCAAGCGTCGGTTGGTCTATACAAATATTCATCTAGTACAGTATGAAATTGGACCTTAAGTCGAGAAAATGCGTTCTTCTTTTTCATTTACTACACAACCAATACGTCTCATAGCGCGAGAAATGACCCTTCCCTTGTCCTTGTTGGCAGTATATTTTGTGTTGTATATTATAGGGAGAAAACAAAACATTAATATACTGATTTAAGAAACAAGCAAATAAAATGCCACATTTAAATTTGTAATGCAATATATTGTGCGATGGAGATATTATTACAGCAAATATTGTCAATAAACAAATTCCCTACAATAACACAAAAACGACAACGATGTAAATACACACGAAAAACTGAAGACAAACAAGACATGGCACATGCAAACATTTACACACAACAGAAGTATAAAATACAGAGTCTTATGCCTCATTTGTATACACAAACAATGCTCGCTAGTGGAGAAACGCTTTGAAAAAAAAATAAGTCTGGCTACTAAAGCTTCGAACATAAAATCTGTCATCCTTGTGTGGAGAGAATCTGTTGTATGATTACATGACCGCACCTCATTGCGCTTATCTTGTACACTGTCAGAGTCCTACTTAGTAGCTCTGTCTCGCTCGCTGGACTTTGACAGGCAAATTACAACATCTACAACACATCTACTAATAACACATGAATGCAATCGGAAACTGGCAGGAGCTATCTCCTGAACAATCATTTATTACAATATATACTACAAGCTGACAACATAGTCGCACTTCACGCTCAAACAATCGTTCACCACTAACAGCCACGCGCTAGCTCACAATGGCGATCTTTACACTGTCGCCCGCATGATCATTCACAATCAGAACTTCACATCATCCCGCACATATCACAGTTAGTACATTCCTCGAATATCACTACACAACGTTCATCTCCATTTATCCGTCACAACCACTATCGTTCTATCGTTCTATCGTTCTATCCACACGTCCGTCTCTATCCGCTGCCTCACACACAATGCCTCTCTCCTGGTTGACCTTCCCACATCACGTGGCTCTGTTCACGGGATTCTTGCCTGACCGTCCGCTAGCCAAGCCGTGGCGTCTCTTACTGCCCTTTACCTGAGTCATGCTTACACTGACTCTCGCTTACATACCGGCGCTTACATTCTTCCTTACACATGTCATATAAGACCATGACATTCTCCCCCCGCACAACCAATGTGGCACTTACTCCTGGAAATGTGACACATTCTGTTGTTGTTACTCTTGTTTCATCTTTCTAACCTTGTCAGGGGATTATATGATCATAAGTATACGGTTGCGTCCCCTTTTGCTCTGATCTTTTCCGAGATTACCTTCAAACATTGTTCTCTCTTTTTCAGTATTGAGGTTTCTCTCAAGGTTTTGTCGTGGTCTGACAAATGTTCTGGCTGGGTCTACTTGTCACACCTCGTTATATTATTTAACCACCACTCCGTGACATTACATTCTGTTCATATTTCTCAATCGATTGTCTGTGCATTCTCATCTCATAGTTATTGTGGCTATGCTGGTTTAAGGATTCTCCATTGGTTTACGTCTAGAATAAGGCTACAACTTCCTCTTACAGCATTCTTAAATTTTCTCTCTATTCAGACGTGGTTTCCCTCGTCTATAGTTAATGCACACTACTCGATTCTTTATGAGCACGCTATGTCAATGTTGTGGTCATGGTTCGAATATAATTCATGTATGTCATAGTCCCCCTTACCTCATCTTATGTCGGACCGTGAGTTGTTTCCCTTTGTGAGCACACCTTGTTTACTGTTATGGAGAGTAGTTATTAATCTCTTTGGTTGGGATCACCCTGTTGGTATATTCTTTCTGATTACCATATTCTGATGTTAATTCTATATCACTATTGCTAAGCGTCATTCGTCGGGCTATCTAGCATACGCGAAAGCAAGTTTGGTAACATTCGCGCACTGGGATTGCCAGGCGTTGATTCTCAGCATTACAACTTATACTATTCGCCCCTATACTTACGCTCATATGTACATATCACATTATAACAATACAAAGTATCATAATAATAAAATTAGACATTGGATGTCATACAGTTAATACATATACAATAAAATATACATAATTGATGACTTCCTGCACATATAGGATACCGTTCTTGTCCTGTGGAAGTTATGCACACGGAATTACTTTAACAGTGTTCAATGTTCGGTTCCGAGCTGGAATCTTTGGCATGTCTTCTCTCGCATACGATTATTGACGTCCTATGTATACCATGATATTGTCTTTCCTTCTGTATAGTGCTTAAGACTGTTCACCAAGTTTGGCCAATTTGTAAGTCTGTTCTGTAAAACTGCTGGAATTCACACGTATACTGTAAAATTGCTGGAATTCACACGTATAAAATAAGAATTAAGTTCAGTGGCCTTAATTTTGAATGTGGCCATGGTGCGTCTGTCTGTCACTGTCTGTGCCATAGTTTGTAGGTTGGCCTCTGGTTCTTTAAACTGATCACCAGAAATGAGTGTCTGTACTTGTAAAGCTGTCGTCGTTGTTCGTCGATTTCCAAAAGGTAGATTCTGTAGATACTCGTTTGAAACAAAGTCAATCTGGGTATATCTTACTATTTGATACCTGAAATCACATGTTGAGTCTTACTGTTTTGCTGGTGACACTTTCACGTTGAAGGACCTTTCATGCTGGTCTTTACAATGAAGTGTGCTAGTATCATAGCGCTGGAGTCGTACAGCAGACAAGGCAACTCTGGAGTTACTGGATCTAAGGATATAAAGTGGGTTACGGTTAAAATTTTCCGAAGGGTGGGGATGTTCAAATTTTTATGTTGAGATCATTTTGAGTGCTATCTCCAAACCTGCACTCGTACATGTGTGTATACATTCAATAGTTCAAACAATAATAATACACCATGTATAGTTTTGAAAAGTAATCGTGCATGTTTGTATGCTTTTCTGCAATTTGTGTCTATTTTCCAAAATATGTAGGGTAATTTGTTGCTGATTTTTGTCAGTAATTCCACCGACTGATGATTTACATTGCTCAGCATAAAGTATGTGTCTGAGTTGATTTGACATAAGTGTTTATCAGTGGTAACACCAAACCTTGCTTCAACAGTAATGATATAAGTAACAAAGTTTGCTGGTTTGTCATGAGTAATATCATCTGTGTTGCGTCATGATAATGTGGAAATAAAACTGTCTGTGAAGACTGTTTTATATTTACAATGAGTAGTGCAAGTATAACCATCCACTGTGTAGCACTTGGTTATGTGTGTAGTTAAGCAGGGAGTACAGGAGGTATAGTATGTACCATGATGAGTTGTGATCTTTCCTCGCTGTTGTGAACTGTTTGTTTTCTGCACCTTTTTCTTGTGATGATACACACCAGTTTCTGTTTCTTGTTGTGAGATGGTACTCAAGTTGGTATGGTGTGGTACTTTGGTCTGTTCATCATGTTGTTGTATGATGAGTGGGGTAGTTAAGTCAGTACTTGTTGTGGTGTTAACTTTTTCCTCTGTGTGATTTTTGGACTCTGTGTAGTCTGTCACATTTAATACATTTCCAATTAATAAATCACAACATGGATTGTCTAATAAAGCACAAGTTACTCTGCCTGATAGGAAAGGTGATTTTATATTGGCCCATGCCATGGGATATTTCTCTACTGTCCCTGAAACAGTTTTGCAATAGATGTACTCATCTAGGTAGTCTTTAGGATCAGCTAGGGTCTTTCGAAGACCGATAAGACAGGACCCTGTGTCGCGTACACATGTGCATACTGTGTCATTGATGTAACCTTCATGGAATGTTAGTTTTCCTAACGACAGTCTTGAGGTTTTGTTCATTTCCTCACCTTCTTGTTGAGTATTGACCTCTTTACATAAGGAATGAGGTTGAGTGATGTTAACAACATTATTGAAATATGGTACAAAGTCTGATGGATGAAAACTCAGTTTGTTCTGACTTTGCAGTGTTTGGTCTTATTTTCGTATCTTGTGATGTTCACTCTTTGCTAAGTTCTTTGCTGAACTGTCTGTTGTGCAATGTTTATGGCTGCTATTTGCTCTTGCTATCTGTAGTCTTCTTACACCTTCACATTCAAAATCGTCTGTGGCCATAAGCAAGGCAAAAATGACATTTTGTTCTATATTTCCTTTGATTTACCTTCCCCAGTTTTTGTGCTATGATAGTATTTAAGGTATTCTTGATAAGTGGGATTCTTATCGCATATTCCATTTTCTGTATGTGGAGTGCTTACAATGTTTACACAGTACTTGGTTTTGTTTTCTGTGGTTTGCTTTGACAATCTGTGGCTGCAGATGCGTTGTTGCTTGCACAGTACTTTTCTGTTGAGTGTTTCTTAACCAGGGTTTACACTTTGGTTGTAGTATTCGCGGCATTTTTCTAGTAAGTTTTTGATAGGCTTCTTTGCTTATGTTGCTTCTAAATATTTTCCGCATTCGGCTGGTAGTGTTGCTTTAAGCTTTTCTATAAGCAAGAAATTTATTACTCCTTGATTGTTCATCTGAATGTTTAATTACGGCTATTAGTTTTCTGAAAGATTCTTCTAATTCACTTATATACTGGGTGAATGACTTGTCTGTAGGCTGGTTTCACATTTTGTATTTCTAATTTTAGAGTCTCGGAAAGAGATTAGATAGTAATTTAATATCCTTGCTTTCCAATATTCATAGTCTTCACTGTCTGTATCTGGTATGATCTTCTGTACTTGTTTCTCATCTATTGGTACGTATCTTCTATACCATACATACCAGCGAATTTTGGAATTTTATAGTCTTGCATTTTCTTCTCAAATTCCTGTGTCCACTCCCGTATTAGGTTATGTTGTCTTTTACAATTTTCTTCGTCTTGTGCCTGTGTACGTTGGAAAAAAACGTGCAACTTTTTGTAATGTTTTGTGCCAAAGTGATCTGAATAATCTCGAATTGGTTCATCATCTGAACTGGCGTCACTACTGAACATTTTCTGTTACTTGATATTTAACTCTATCAATGATGATGTTTACACAAGAAAATCAGAGAATGCAGATTTGGGTAATTAGCAATCAAAATTAATCAACTTATCTTTCTCTGCTGACTACTCGAACGCTTGATGTACAGGAACGTGATTCTCGTGTTGGTTACCGCTGACCTGGTCTGATTACGTCGGTCGCTTTGTAGAATTGAAACCTGCTGTGGAAAGAAATGATGTTATTTTCGTTCTGACTCTATTAACACATCTTTATTTTACAATTTCTAATATATTGTGGAATAGGTCTTCTTCTTCTTTACAAAAGTGGCTTCCTTTTGTGCGTTCTACATGAGCGTGTGGTTCATGTGTACTTCTGACACCATTATACCTGTCAGAGTCCTACTTAGTAGCTCTGTCTCGCTCGCTGGACTTTGACAGGCAAATTACAACATCTACAACACATCTACTAATAACACATGAATGCAATCGGAAACTGGCAGGAGCTATCTCCTGAACAATCATTTATTACAATATATACTACAAGCTGACAACATAGTCGCACTTCACGCTCAAACAATCGTTCACCACTAACAGCCACGCGCTAGCTCACAATGGCGATCTTTACACTGTCGCCCGCATGATCATTCACAATCAGAACTTCACATCATCCCGCACATATCACAGTTAGTACATTCCTCGAATATAACTACACAACGTTCATCTCCATTTATCCGTCACAACCACTATCGTTCTATCGTTCTATCGTTCTATCCACACGTCCGTCTCTATCCGCTGCCTCACACACAATGCCTCTCTCCTGGTTGACCTTCCCACATCACGTGGCTCTGTTCACGGGATTCTTGCCTGACCGTCCGCTAGCCAAGCCGTGGCGTCTCTTACTGCCCTTTACCTGAGTCATGCTTACACTGACTCTCGCTTACATACCGGTGCTTACATTCTTCCTTACACATGTCATATAAGACCATGACATAAACCCTCTCCCCACCCACCCCAAACCCGCCTCCCACCCCACCACACCCCAATTCTCCAGCTTCCGTGTACAAGTTCTCGTCTTGAGTGCCCATAAATTAACACGTATTGACTGGCGCTCACAGAGGTAGAACAAGGAATTAGAGAATAGAGGACACTGATTACTGTTTGAAGACCCAACAATTCACCTATCCACCTTAAGGGATTTGTATAGCGTTTTAAGTACCAGCAATTCACATCACTACGCTAACATTTATGTGTAACGTTTGTAGACCCAGAAATTCACATTCATACATTAAATAATGTGTGTAATATTGGAAGATCAAGCAATTCACATATCTACATTAAGTTACATGTGAATTGTTTCATCATCATGTGCCATGCTGATAAGCGTAGCAGGCCACGTTTCACCAATTCACACTATCACCAGAGTCGTGGTTCAGCTCGACCATGCCAGGTGGCTAAGACATCCAGATATTTAATTTTCTGCCTTTCCCCTATTCTGTTCCCCTCTTGCCAGTTGTCACCACATTCTCCAGTTTATTTCTTCTCCTAAAGTGCCCAAAAAATTGTGACTATCTACGGCCAATTTCTCCCATCAATTTGCAGTTTCCATTTGCTTCTGGTAGGACTTGCTCATTTTATTTATCTGAAAACACTAGATGTTTGAAGTGTTTTGAGACGCATACACATCTCTACCTTACGTGGTACGTGCCGTGCTTGCAGACATGCAAATTGATTATCTTTTTCATACATAAAAGAATGTATTTCCTTTACACGTTAACTGATTTATAAAGCCTGTCGTATATGCTTCACGTTAACAGACCAATTCTGTACTCTGCTCGTTACTCCTTTTCTCACTTGACTGTCGTACTTTGGTGACTTTGTGGATTATTAATAAACTTCTGAGTCTGAGGTTCAGGAATGTCACCAGCTCTGTCTTTCCTCGCAATCAAGCACCTGTTGACAGAATGCTGAATCCGTCTTTTCTCTGAACAAATAATTCCCCACAATGATTTTAACCAGTCTTTAATGTAGTTAGACAGAAGCAAATAAAAGAAATATACAATTGAAGTGATCCCTGAAACTATAGCTAAAGTTGTCAATATATCATATTGAGCAAACCCACCGAAATATCCATTGTAATAAAGGAAGATGAGCAGCCGCAATAATATTGACACTATAAACAGAGATAAGTAATAATCACGATATAGTTTGGGGAACTCTCGAAGTATACTTCCGAGTTGAAAGCCCTCGCCACGAGTGTAAACGCGCATGACAACGCGCATGCAGCTATGTAATAAATACAGAAGAATTTCGCCAACCAAGAGGATGTTTATCTGGTAGCTTGATGTCTGTGTGGGAGCAATTACTTGACAAGATTCTGGGACGTCTGGTGTCTGACCATCGCCTGTGAAGACATAGAGAAATTATGCGATTTATATTCAAGATGTGTTCTTTTATTTTCTTCTTACTGACTCTCTCTCTCTCTCTCTCTCTCTCTCTCTCTCTCTCTCTCTCTCTCTCTCTCTCTCTCTCTCTCTCTCTTTCTTTCTCTCTCTCTCTTTCTCTCTCTCTCATTAATTAATATTTGTGAGTCATGTACGAGGAGAAGTCAATAAGTAAACCACAAATGGCTGTAGAAAAATAACTAAATATGAAAACTATTTGAAACAGTTTATTTTTTATACATCCATTGTCCCTTTATTTCTCAACATAGTTTCCACCAACATTGATGCACTTATCCTATCATTTTATCAGTCCTCCCAAACCGGCAGCATAGAACTGGGTGCTCTGTTTTCTAAACCACGTTGACACTTCACATTCAACTTCGGCGTCATTAGCGAAATGTCTCCCGCCAAGGTGGGTTGTCAGTGTTTATGCTGACAAATTTTTGTGCCGTAAAGAGGTGCATAGCTTGGTGGGAAAGGTTACTAGGGTGAGTCAATAAGTAAGTCATACAGTTCTGTGGGATGGCAGATAAATGAAAACAGAGCACGCATTTCTATGCAGCCGGTTTGGGAGAACTGATAAAACGATGGAATAAGCGCATCAATGGTGGTGGGAATTATCTTGAGAAATAAAGAGACAATGTATGTATAGAAATAAACTGGTTTCAAGTTGTTATCATATTTAGTTATTTTTCGACAGCCATTTGTGACTTACTTATTAACTTACCCTCGTAGTAATGTATTTTCCATATTGTATTGCATTTATGACGTATATCTTTGCATTGCTGTTGTTGTTCAAGGTTAGCTTCATAAGTGATGTATGGATGAAATAATGTATGAAAGAGAGAGATAAGAAGGCCAAAATATTACACGGGCTTGCCTGCCCAATTCTTAACTATTTGAAAAAAAATGTGTTCGTTCGTTTTTTCGTTCTCTCTCTTCTCTCTCTCTCTCTCTCTCTCTCTCTCTCTCTCTCTCTCTCTCTCTCTCTCTCTCTCTCCTCTATTGGCTCTATCTCTATTGCCTCTCTATCTCTATTGGCTGGTGCTCGAAGATGAGGACGGGGCACATATGGGAATGCGAGTGCTGTGACGTGGCTTCTTGATTCAACTCCATTTTAACTGTGTGTGTTTGTTGTTGCTGTTGTTTGTTGTTGTTGTTGTTTGTTGTTATTGGTATTGTTTTTGAATTCGCTCGCTTTGAATTCAAGCGAAGCCCATACACGCGCTACTACTTCAAGTGGTTGCCACTACCTGGGAATACACTGGAATGATCTTTGCATGTTGATTAGCCTTCGCAGTTTATCATTTTAGTCCAATTGACCGGCGTAAGGGTTGAAGTTACGACCTCGGCATCAGCACATTGGGAGTTTTAAAGCGAACATTCTTATCCATTTGGCCATGCTGACCTCCGCTTCGTTTGCTGTGTGGCGGTGGATAGATAACGTGAAAGAATACAGTAGGAATAGTTTAGAAGCAAAGGAGATACTGTTCCTGAGACGAATGTTGCAAATAACTTGGACTGCCAGAGTAACTAACAATAATTGCCTGGAGAAACTAATGATCCCCACCACAGTGATTGTTAGAACGCTTACGGGTCAATAGGAAATCACTAATGATAGGCAAGAACGTGATGGAGAGAGAATAGACAAAGGAATAGCCCAGAAATGTAATGTTAGGGGGAAATTGTAATTGGGTTCAAGGGTGAAATAGTTCTTCCTGGTGGGGGGGGTGGGGGGGGTGGGGGGGGGTATCCCTAAGAGACTGAATATAGAGAGAAGGAAATGATGGGTCAGGGCATTGAGTTGAATTCTGAGGCTAAGTGAGGGAGACTTAGCCAGGCAGTTTGTTTTCTGGAGCGAGTTAGGGAAACTCAGCCAGGAGAGGTAAGTTTTGAACCAGTGAGGGGATTCAGCGTCAGTCAGCTTGGGGCTAATTGTGGGAACGTAGCCAGGCAGTGGAGTTTGTGGGCTACGTTAAGGAAACTAGCCAGATACTCGGTGTTTTTGCTAAGGAGGGAAACTTAGCCAGGCAGTCAGTGAGTCCGGACACGGGAAAGAGTCCGGTGCGACTAGCTGTGTCACAAGGCCGATCGAAGGCAGTATTGTTTGTTTACCTGTATTAATATGGTTTCTGGGAATGGTGACATGTTTTCATCATGTCTCTTCATAATTAATAAAGGTGTGTGCGCGAAAACAGTGTTATCCAGTGTCTATAGCTGTTCATAAGTATAACTACAGAATATTCATACAGGCATTCCTCTGGACATAACCATAGCCAATTCTATATTTCAATAACATTGTGGCACCATTTTTGGTCAAATAATGAGAAAATATGCAACGGGAACATCGTAACAATTGAAAAGATCAGCAGGAACAGAAGCAGAGATATACAGAGAGAAAGATACTGGATGGACTGAGATGTTGGCATGGAGGAGTATCATCAACAGAACTCATCCAAAACACCGAGAACCAAGGTCTGTGGACAGGCATGAACTCCTACGTCAGCTGGCAGGGCACATGATAATGATATAGATTACACATATGCGAACGAACGCAAGCAGCAGTCTAAGAAGAATAAGTGATTGACGATTGAAAACAACGACGAATTGGAATTTGAAGTGAAGGCAGACACTTCCGCCAATGAAAGTTTTAATAAACCTCCCCCCCCCCCCCCCCCCCCCCCCAGTATCCAGCTTCATTACCTTCCTTGATAAAAGAATAGATCATGGCAGCTTCATCGTAGGACGGACACAAATAAAAAAAAAATGAGCTGTAATAATCAGGTTTCTTGCACACTCCATCTCCACCCCATCTCTATCCTCTTGAGTCACTTAGGAAACATGCCCTAGTGAATGTCTATGTCTCGAGCCATGTTATTGCTTTACTTACTGCCATGATTTCCATAGTCAGCCTATTTGTGGTCTCAGCAAAAGCACCAGAGTCCTCCTTCACAATTCTTCCTCCGGCCTGGGCCGTAAAGACCCATGAGATTCTCACATGTCGAACGACTGACCCATCTGTGTAGATGACAGCATCACCGTCTAAAGAATTCTCGAAAATCAACGCTTGTACTTCCGCCTCCACAGCAGCCGGATTTTCTTGTCTGCATTTTCTGTCTAGTTGGATGTAAACAGAAAAGGACGTGCATAAATCTGTTTGCACTTGTACCCATTCCTCGCCAGGTTCCAAGTCCTCAAGTGCACATACCTATTCAAGAATGTCTTCGGCTTGACCCATCCACGACCTTCCTTTTTTAACCTGCTGCCCTTCACTTTCTTAATGTCACTATGCAGTGGATGTTTTGTGTTTGCGTTAACTCTGAGATAGGCCGAGCTCTGCAAATGTATATTCTGTCTTCAATGGTTGGAAAATCAAGAAGGTAGCGCATCGCCCTGCATGCTATATCTCTTGTACATCCAAGAATGTGCCTTGCTTCGTTCTGTATCCTTTCCATCCTTTCTATCTGCATTCGGCTGAGAGTCAAGATCGCTATCACAAAACAGACATGACCAGCCCCTCGGAAAGAAGGTATAGATGGCGCTGCTCACAGTTTGCTGCCGCCATCACCCGCATTTCAGCCAAACCTCGCTTGGCTTTTGCTATCACCTGGTCTATGTGCTGATTATAATCAAGAGAGAGCACACACGTACGCACGCACGCACGCACGCACATACATACATACATACATACATACATACATACATACATACATACATACATACATACATACATACATACATACATACATACATACATAAGCGATTATACTATCTGCTGTGCCACTTCACATAACGTAGTAAACTTAATATCGTGGAACTCACCTGCGTCTTCTGTAGAGTTATCATCATCGCAGACGGCGTCATGGTGGATCTGGCATTGTCTGAGATAACGCGAACATTTCTGACAGGGCCTACAGGGCGCCTCTTCCAACAAGGACCCAGAGTCACTGGCTCGAAAATGGAAATCTTCACAGCCAAAGACAGTTGGTGAAATTCTAGTGCAAGGCTGCAGGATGACCGCGTGGTTTGAAATGTTTCCAGATAACGCTTCACACTTGTCGCACTCCCTGGCTGTGTGATTATGTATTTGCATGTAGGTACCATTAGGGCAAGACAAGCACGTATCGAAAGATGTATTGTAATACATCCCAGCACCACAAGTTAGCCTCTCCAGGCATTCATACTTGCCTTCACAAGTCCAGACAGCGTCGTGCTGCAGTGGGCAACACACTGTGTCGTTGTACCCCAGGCAAGGACGTGCTGGGAAGCCGGATTCACATACCCGACACTTCACACATGTATTAGTTTCCAATGCAGTCTGAGCTTTCCTCCTGTAGTACCCAGAGACACACTGTATCTCGGTATCGTGTGTTTTGGTACACGCCGTTATAATGATCTCTAGATGGCTTATTTTTTCAGAACAGTTATTGCATTTCCTGTTCCTGTGATTTGTCTCTGCCATAAAGGTCCCGTTCTCACATGGAAGACAGACATCCCCGCCCTGTGGATCAGCTGGTGTGTGGAGCCTGTCTCCATCCCAGCACCGGATGTCTTGGCCCAACCCACAGTGCCATGACATCACAAGCAACTGAAGCAATAAGATGCCTTGATTGTTCATCTTCAGGTCTGATTACGTCAACCAGCTCACGGATAATCATTCAAATAACAATCTCTTGGTGCTTTTAAATCGTTGTATAATTGTCTGAATTGTTAGAAGTCAGTTCGGCTCCCGAGAAATCCTGAAATAATAAGATGACTTTATGTGTAGTGTGTTTGTCTCATAAGTAAAGTGGAAGAATACGATAATTTTATGTGAAATGTGTTTGTCTCATAAGTAAAGTGGAAGAATACGATAATTATATGTGTAATGTGTTTGTCTCACAAGTAAAGTGGAAGAATACGATACTTTTATGTGAAATGTGTTTGTCTCACAAGTAACTACTAACTAACTAACTAACTAACTAACTAACTAAAAAAATAATTAATTGACTGACTAACTGACTGACTGACAGACAGACTGACTAAATGACTAACTAACTATATAACTAACTAACCAACTAATTAACCAGCCAACCAGCCAACCACTTAAATAAATAACTCCAATGAAACACACACACACGCACACACACCCACACACACACACACCTACACACAACACACACACACCCACACACACCTACACACAACACACACACACACCCACACACACACACACACCTACACACAACACACACACACACACACAATACTGAGACAACTAAAATATCACGATGGTCCGGGTATGCTCCCGAAAATTTACACCTACATATTATATACATATTAACATAATCGATGCTTAGACTGGGAACCGGCGCTCTGGCGAAGGGTTACCAACGCAATCCGTAACTGAGTAAACAGCTTTGGAAACAGACCGCCTTGCGCTGGTTTTCATACAATAGTGTCGTTTAGAAAGCAATGGCAAACTACTGAACGTAAACTTGATAAGAATCACAAAGAAACAAACAATGCTGAGATTGACTGCGACGTCCTGTAAAGGATATGAAACTAATTTGGTACATACTAGGTACAAATTATCCCGATAATGTACTTTATTAGTAAACACAAGTTGTTTACCTATCCAGTCGGTTTAATGCGGTTTTAACTGGTTTGATACGGTTGGACTGCAGTCTGTTTGTGACCATAATCATTTCTGGTTTTCCCTGTGCGACAATGTAAGTAATGCAAGCTGATGGGTGTTTTAGAGAAGAGTTTGTTGTATAGCGGTCACACACACACACACACACGCACGCACGCACGCACACACACACACACACACACACACATACACACACATAATGTGTAGGACCAATACTAAAAGCAGAAGATGAAGATGCTAAGAACACACGTGAAAACGTAAATCCCCGGGATCAGATAATATCACTGTCGAAAAAAAAAACAACCCATTAATCTGTTGATGAACTGGGTATAGAAATGGTAATAAATATTTCGAATGATACCTATAACAGTGGGTTTATGCCTAGTGACCTATTAAAATCTATTTTCTAGCTCTACCAAAGAAATCTGGTGCAAATGATTTTGGAGCACATCGCACAATTATGTTATGAGTTACATCACGAAAACGCTGATGGAAATTATAATGACAAGAATAAGATGT
Source organism: Cepaea nemoralis (assembly GCA_014155875.1). Classification (NCBI taxonomy): domain Eukaryota; kingdom Metazoa; phylum Mollusca; class Gastropoda; order Stylommatophora; family Helicidae; genus Cepaea; species Cepaea nemoralis. The sequence goes on from JACEFZ010001600.1 coordinate 25,729, forward strand.
AACATAAAGCCAGAAACTGGAAATGAGCATTGTGGATTTATGGAAGGAAATGGAACACAAAAACAATGCCATATATATATCTTGAGAACATGAACAGAAAGAATTGTTGCAATGAACACAGATTTATATTTATGCTTTGTTGAATATTAAGGCATCTGACAAAGTTAAAGAAGAAATTAATAGAATGTTGGAAATTTCAAACAACTATCTCAGAATGCTTGCTTGCTTGCTTGTCTTCGCTGGCTGTGGACTCCAGCGTGAAGTCCTGTATGTCATATAAAGACATCCTGTTGTCTAACATCAGTGTGATGTCATACCGGACTGAGATTTGCGTGGGCATCCGTTGTCCCATGTCTAGCTTATTGGTGTGCAGACTGGTGGTTCCTCGCCGTGCAGACAGATACTTTCCGACTTCGGAAGAATCAGCGATCCTACTACGTTAGGCAGGACCCCGAAGGGACCTGTTCCCCAGGACGCACGGTGAGGACGCGTTAGTAGGTCTTGGCCAGTATAAAACCTGGCCCTGGTGCCTTGGAAACACCTCAGCGTCCCTACTGTCTTACCAACACACAACTATTTTACCAACACATCTGTCTTGCCAACAATCTTACCAACACAACTGTCTTACCAACACAACTGTCTTACCACCACACTTGTCCTACCAACAGTCTTACAAACACAACTGTCTTTCCAACACAACTGTCTTACCAATACAAATGTCTTATTAACACAACTGTCTTATCAACACAACTGTCTTACCAACTGTCTTACAAACACAACTATCTTACCAACACAAATGTCTTACCAACACAAATGTCTTACCAACACAACTGTCTTACCAACACAACTGTCTTACCAACACAAATGTCTTACCAACACAAATGCCTTACCAACACAACTGTCTTACCAACACAAATGTCTTACCAACAGTCTTACCAACACAACTGTCATATCAACACAACTGTCTTACCAACACAACTGTCTTACTAACGCAACTGTCTTACCAACACAACTGTCTTACCAACACAAATGTCTTACCAACACAACTGTCTTACCAACACAAATGTCTTACCAACACAAATGTCTTACCAACACAAATGTCTTACCAACAGTCTTACCAACACAACTGTCATATCAACACAACTGTCTTACCAACACAACTGTCTTACCAAGACAACTGTCTTACCAACACAACTGTCTTACCAACACAACTGTCCAGATAAGGCTCCAGAAGTAGCAGAATGGCTCCTATCAGTGTGGTTCTGAAGGTGATCCAGCCTCATTGAGTTAATGACAGGCACACTTTCAGAATCACACCTGGAGTGCCAACTGGTCTACATAAATATGGGTCCACCTTCATATGCTCAATACATCTTAAGGTGTGTAAGAGCCGTTTACTTACATACAACAGTATAGCTCTCTAGTTACTGGAGTGCCGAGAATTAACCACAAAGGAAATCAATTATATCATATATGACCCATTGCAATTTTCCTATGACAATGGGAAATTTGTTAAGGATGACTCTAGAGAGAGGTGGGGAAAGACTGAGCAATATATAACTGGAGCTGAAATCTGTAGATAGGAAGAATATAACGGAAGTTAAATATTAAATTTCCAGAGCAATTAACAGCTAAGATTATATTCATTTTATTGATGACTATTATAATTAAACAATTCAGAGTTCAGCACCGACAAGCATCGCCTGGATCTTTTCTCCGGGGCATGCCGGTGTGCTGGGAAATGAACAGGCGGACAGATTGGCTGGCTCTGCACAACTTGGTGGAGTATTGATACATGACAAGGCAGACGTGGTTGCGGCCTTGTGGGAGCACGTGTAAACCTCGGAGGAGCAAATGGATTACCATGGTCTGTCACGAATGTGACAGCGAGGAGTGACGAGGGGATCTGGCCGACGCTCAATGCTCAGAGGAAAGGCGAGACGGACATATAATCAGATTGCTACTGGTACTATTAGTGTTGGAACTCTTCGCTGGCTGCTGAGAATGGGCTCGGAGCCCTTATGGGAATGCCCCGAATGCTGTGATGTCGATTCCTAAATCAATCAATCAATCAATCAGAGTTCAGCACGGCTCGATGGATTTGAGCGCTTGTTTTTAAATATGCGGTGTGCTGATGCCAAAGTAGTGGTTTCAACCCACTTCAGGGTTCACCTGTTGGTGAGGGACACTGGAAATAGGGAAAGTTGATCCAAATGCAAATAATTTGACCACTGCACTAGAAGTAGGAGCATGTGTATATACTACACTTGAATTCCCCAAAGCATCGCACAAAGCACGAACTCCGTAGCTCCGGCGATGACCCCAGGAGTTTCCGAGAAAAATGCACTCGTGAACCGAAAGACGTAGCCTGGAATCGAACCCACAACCTTCGAAGCGCGAGGCAGACGACTTTACCACTTCGCCACGGAGACTCCCATTTAAAAATTGACAGGGTTGACTTCATTGCACGGGATGTTTATCCCATATGGCTCAGTCTCTTTCCACAGCGTGGAAAGCGTTGCACAAAGTACGAACTCCGTAGCCCCAGTGACAATCTTCAGGAGTCTCCGAAAAAGTAAACTTGTGAACCGAAGGACGCGGCTCGGAATCGAACACACAACTCTCGGAGACCGAGGAAGACGGCTTGACCACTTCGCCACGGAGACTAAGTTGAATTCAACGCAAGCAAGTGCAAAAAGAAACAACAAAAAAAACATTCTACAACTGTATGACAGACAAACCTTCATAATTAATACTTTAACAAATATTATAATATATTTTAAAATCCATAATTTAACAAATGTTTAAATGTTGTGCATATCCTTTACAGGACATCGCTGTCAACATCAGCATCTTTCAGCTGATTGTTGATTTCTTGACAAGATTACGCTCAGTAGTTTGCCATTGTTTTCTCAGCGACCGGCTCCATACTCTCCTAAGTCACTGGCGCGACTCGAACCGCTTCCAATTCTCGTGCGCTCACGTCAACCACCAGAGTATTCGGGATTACGTAGAAGGCTGCTAACTCTTCGACCAGGGAGACCGACAATCTAACAAATATTATAACATATAAAACCTTCATCAACATGCAGCAGGTTCTTTGCAGAATGCCGCTCTCATGACTCTGTGCCAAGGTCTCACTCTTGCCATTACTCCCGCCTCATGTTCCTCGTTCCTAGGGTGTCTGTGATGTCATGTGTCCATCTTTGTACTGGCTGACCCCTGTCTCTAATTCGGGGACCCAATATACCCTTCACCTTTTTTGCCAAGCCACTGTGACATTTAATTTAGCCAAGATATTTCAATTAAGAGACAAGATACTGTTTGTGAGCTAGTTTTTTCCTATATTCAAATCTTGTAGAATGTTGGTATTTGTTTCCTATTCATTCTTAATATTCTAACAACTTTTCTGTAACATATGAGCTCAAAGATTTTCTTATTTAGCAATTGCAAAATGATCCAGGATTCACGTGTATATGTTTCCAAAGTTTTGGAAAGACGCTATTCTCAGATATGTTACTGTAACTTGTGTGATGGTGTTATGTTATGCCACAAGACTGGGTTCATGATTCTTGTAACACTCTTCAACAATGCTCTGATATCAGATCAACAATTCCCATAATGCAATGGAGACTAGCTATACATTAAAAGTTTGTGACAGTTTCAATTTCTCCATTATTGATTCTTGGCTAACATGCATGTAGTTTTGTCCGTTAACGCCCTCTCTCTCTCTCTCTCTCTCTCTCTCTCTCTCTCTCTCTCTCTCTCTCTCTCTCTCTCTCTCTCTCTCTCTCTCTCTTTCTCTCTCTCTCTCTCTCTCTCTCTTTCTCTCTCTCTCTCACACACACACACACGCACGCGCGCGCGCACACGCACACATATGATACTGAATATAAGCCAGAAGGGTTGAACGGGATGTTTTGTTTAAACATGAAAAATGTGACTGTGTGGCAAGGAAACCTGATCTTGATACATTTAGTTATTTTATTGATAGGTAAATTAGTTTAGTTTGCTTACTTTGATCATGACTTCTATAAATAATAATTAATATAATATAAAATAAACTATACAGAAGCAACGTCAACATCTTTCATCTTTACAATTGTGAAATTATTAAACTATATTTTCCTTGCCTTACATGTTGATAAGTGTTGAAATGCGATTCTTTATGAAGTGAATTGATCAGTTAATGAGGTTACAAACAGACATGTTTATATCTGTATTGAACACATCCGTCTTGAAGGAAGACGAAAGGTGTCGTTTTGCTTCAGTACACGGCGACACACTGTCATTCTATTTTTATCTCAATCTAATCACCGCCGTCGTGTGTAAAGAAACGGGATCTTCAATCAAAGTTTCACTTTATGTATAGTACAAGACTCAACAAGAAGAATAGAAAGAATATTGCGGTCAGGGTCACAAACAATTTATAGAACAGTCTAAAACTGATGACCGTAAACTAATTATAACAGTAGAGTAGTTATTTAGCGCGGTCATTTATTGTAACGAGTCAACAACAAGATGATCTCAGATTACAAAAAAAAAAGAACATGTATTGGCAACAAATAGCAGCCATAAGAACTTTACAACACATTATACAAGGTGTTAGAGTTGTGTTCTATGTCTGACCTGATCTGTTCAATTGGTACAGCCAAATAATAGTGAGATCCATAAAGACATGACATGACTATCAGTTGGTAGGCATAGTGTAAACAACCTGCGTTATGCTGATGACAGGGTATTGGTCGCGGAAAATGAAACGCAGTTACAAGAAATAATAGATAGAATTGCAACGGACAGTCAAAATAAAGGACTTCGTCTGAATAACAGAAAAACGGATGTAGTGGGTCTTATTAAAAAAAAAATTGTATACCCAAGTACACCATCAAAGTGAATGGAACTAATATGAAATAAGCCTATGCATGTAAGTATATGGGCACTTTAATAACAGCAGATGGAAGTTAAGTGTTGACTAGCTCAAGTAAAGACAGTATTTTACAGTGTGAAACAAATAATCTTCAATGTATATTTGTCAACTGAGGTGAGGACAATAGTTCTTAAGAGTTATAATGAGCCAATCCTAATGTACGGAAGGATGTCATGGACAATTAGCGCACAAGTGAGGGACTATTTGAAGGCTGTGGAGATATGGTGTTATAGAAGAATAATGAGAACAATTTGCAGGGAAAAAAAGAGGATAGACAACTGGCTACGTGCAGCAACATAACAGTTCACTTTCTTTGGGCATGTCATGAGAAGGTGAAAGCTGGAGCATATCGTCACATCGGGAAAGTTGGAGGGGAGGAGAAGCAGTCGAAGACTAAGAGAGAAGATAATCTTTTTTGAGTTTGACATTATTGCATGAAGAAACATTTGTATCAGAAATAACTGGCAGCACAAGGCACAGAAGGGTGTGGACAGACATAGTTACCAACGCCACACGAATTTTACTGTTGCTACTACTACTGCAACAACAACAACAACAACAACAACAACAACTACTACTACTACTACTACTACTACTACTACTACTGATACAACTGTTGCTTTTGCTGCTGCTGATACCACTACTACTACTACTACTACTACTACTACTACTACTACTACTACTACTACTACTACTACTACTACTACTACTACTACTATTACTACTACTACTACTACGACTACTACTACTACTACTACTACTACTACTACTACTACTACTACTACTACTACTACTACTACTACTACTACTGATACAACTGCTGCTTTTGCTGCTGCTGATGCTACTACTACTACTACTACTACTACTACTACTACTACTACTACTACTACTACTACTACTACTACTACTACTACTACTACTACTCTACTACTACTACTACTACTACTACTACTACTACTACTACTGCTGCTGCTGCTGCTGCTGCTGCTACTACTACTACTACTACTACTACTACTACTACTACTACTACTACTACTACTACTACTACTACTATTACTACTGATACAACTGCTGCTGATGCTGCTGCTGCTACTATTACTACTACTACTACTACTACTACTACTACTACTACTACTACTACTACTACTACTACTACTGCTGCTGCTGCTGCTGCCGCTTTTGCTAATACTACTACTACTGCTTCTGCTGCTGCTGCTGCCGCTTTTGCTAATACTACTACTACTACGACGATGACGACGTCGATGACTAAGACATTACTATTACCAACAACCCCCCCCCCCCCTCCCCCCTTACAATTTTGCTGCATCGATAGCCTCAGAAACCGCTTTAACATCTTTGTATCTATTTCACAAGACAGTGGGGAGCGTGAACTGAACAAGGAAACGGGGTTTAAGACGGAAGCAAACAAAAGCTAAACAAACCTTAATTCCTATTCTATTGATTCAAATTAAAAAAAGAAACAATAAGAAGCTTTAATAACGCCATAATCAGTATACATACCTGCGGTACAAATTAAAAGTTGTCCTTTCTTTATTAGAAAACAATAGTTGCTTAATAACCTTCTTATGTCAAAACTCAATGTATTCATTCAGTTAGAATCATTGCTGGCTTTCCCGATAAGTCGAGGCAAGCCACAACATGTCCTTGGATCTTCCCGATTAAAATTATCACGGCACATTAATACAAACATTGAATGGTATATCCTGTCTATTGTTGATTCTGTTGCTGCTGCGACATCCACACACATTTGACGAGACGATGCAACAATTACGTCCAATAATACAGAACAGACATCGATTAATTTTTTTTTGGATGTTCTATGTTCTTTGCTGGACCAATCTTTGCTGGTCAACCCCATACATAACGTTCAGCAGTTTTAATTTTGTTTTCTGAGCCAGAAGTCCACGTTGAGGTTCAACAGACTCGTGTAGGGGATGAAGCTGCTACACCGTAGTCAGAGCACAGGAAGTTTAAGCGCAAGGCATTAAAACACAAAGATAGCGAGAATAACATGATACACTGATGTTATTTGCTGAAGCTTCATTTCAGACAGGCAAGCTTCGTGCAGAGTGGCGTGCTATAATTAAACAGTCAGAGATAGAGAGCACCCATTGGATCTTTACCCCAGAGTATGCTGGTGTGCTGGGAAACGAGCAGGTGGGCAGATTGGCTAGGTCTGTGTGGATATGTGGGGTATTGCTGCACGATATGGCACATGTGGTCAGGGCAGTGAGGGAGCATGTGTACAGTTTAGAAGAACAGATACGTCATCAAGACGTGGAGAGAATAGAGCGACATGGAGTGACCAGAGGATCTGGCAGACACTCGGTACTCCGAGCCATGATCAGGCGTTCACATTACCAGACTACATCTGGTACCACTGATATTGAGACTCTTCGCTGACAGTTGAAGATGGGGACGGGGCACGTATGAAAATATTTCGAGTGTTCTGATGTCAATCCTGGTCTTAACTAAATTTCGTTTAAATCAAAATTTGATTTAGATATTAATGTAGATAAATATGAAGAAACATACATTAAAAGAGGAAAAACAAAAGGCAAGAAAACCTTTATTGCACTTGGAGATTTGTGGAAGTCAAAAGAAATTAAACATAATGTGAAACTTATGACATTTAACACTAAAGGAAGAAATTGCAGCCTGAGTACTGCACAGGCAATTAGCACTGCTGTATTATCCGAGCCCTAGAGAACGACTAAAAATAAATCACTAATAAACTAAACACATTCATTAATAAATGCCTCTGCAGCAAAGAAGGACTAAAAAGTTTGAGAGAATCACTGATTTCCTTGATGAAACCTCACCCCAGGAGACGGAATCATACACGTATGTATGTAGCGATGTAAGTCAAGAAGTTGGAGCAGATAAAGATATCAGATTAAACACACAAAGAGATAAAATAGCGTATTGTGTTAAGTCAAAAGTAATTAAACTGAGCATCAAACTTAAATATTCAATTCTAACGTTACATAACTACTGTATGGATCAGAAACAGGGAGAGCAACTAGAACAATTACAAATAAAACACAAACAATCACTAACTCGAGCCTGCTCAAAATAGGAGGGAATAAAATGGAGACGGAATCACCTATGTAAACATCATAGGCAGAACTGGACAAATACCAGTGAACCAAGAGGTGAAGAAATAACGCTAGTGCTGAATAGGACAAACATTGAGAAAACCCGAGTGTAGTATAACTAGAAATGTCATTGTCTGGAATCCACAGGGTAAAATACATAGACTAAGATCCAAAACATCGGAGAAGAGAAGAAGAAACATAAACGGATAACAAGGGGAGAACATTGACGGGTGCAGCTTGCGATAGATAAAGATAAGGGGGCTGGGAGTGAGCATTGGTTGGGGACGTAAGCCGCCATGGGGGATAGAGGGCGAAAGAAGAAGGAGAATCATTCCTGAAAAGCTAGGGGGAGAAAACCAGATATATTCTAGCAGATCAATGAGAATCACTCATGAGAAGCTTGGAGAGAGAACCTGATATATTCCAGCAGATCAATGAGAATCACTCATGAGAAGCTAGGGGGAGAGAACCAGATATATTCTAGCAGATCAAGTAGCATCACTCATGAGAATCTAAGCGAAAGAATCAAATATACTCCAGCAGATCAACAGGTGAGGACAAGACACTGGCGACAGATATGGCGACATTGCGAAAAAGTATAGCTGGAAAACAATGCTTTCCCATATGGGATTTGAATAATGAAAGCTCTAACAATAGTTTGCACGAGTTAATGACTGGTATATTTCGCTGCATCTCATTAGGTGCATACTGCGGAGGTCATACAACATGAACTCAAGCAATAAGATCAATCCTTCCAGCTGAAATAAGCAACACACATAAGTTCGCACACATTTTTTTTTGTCTCAGCAACAGAGATGTGGTTTCTGAGACGAATGTTGCGAATTCCTTGGACTAACAAAGTAACTAACAACGACTGCCTGAAAGAGGCTAATGAAACTAGAACATTATATACAACAATAAGAAAGAAACAAACAGCTTTTTTGGTCATGTGATTTGAAGAGATGCATTGGAGAACACCGTGGCAACTGGAAAAAAATCGAAGGGAAGAGAGGCAGAGGCAGAAAAAGAGAAATAGTGCAGGATGGAATGAGTCGGTGACATGGTGGAATATCCTCAGCGGGTGTGACAAATTATTAGATGATTGACAGAGGACCTAGTTTGTAGTGTTCTCTGGAGATATATCTTGAATAATAAATAACAAGATAAAGGATATGATTTAGCACGTTTTGTCTAGAGGTCACTCAAATGAGCTAATCATTCCCGCAATAGCCTTTTTGGAGAACCACTTTTCTTTTGGCTCAAACCCCCACTGTGAGACCACTATGTATCTACACAGAAATTTATATAAGAAGTAACTAGTTCACCCAAGGCCAGAGAAGATCTGAACTATTAGCGCCTGTACAACTGAGGATCCCTCTCACTCAACATAATGTTGCCAGTGTGCTGTTCGTCCGTCACATCGATCTTTCCCTATATTTTTTGTCATTTTGTGACCTATATCAGTTCAATTAGTCTTTAGGACTTTAGGACGCATTTATTTGTAGACAAACAAACTTCAACAATAACGGTACATTACATCTGTTGGACAAGACATCTACATGACAGTTTCCTGCCAAAAGTGGGACATACATTCACAAGGAATTGTTTACACCACAATTGTACAAGATAGACATCATGTGATCTTGACAACATCTATACAGGACTTTTCACAATATGTATAACCAACCACAGCACTTAAGACAGTCACCAGAACAACACTTGACAGCAACTGTACAAGAAATTCACTGGGGACATGTACTTAAAACTGATTCATAAAATACACAATTTATTGAGCTGATGGTGAGTATAGTGGTGATCATTGCCTCATCACCTGTCATGTCAACACTTCAATTATTGCATAGAAAATGCATAAAATATGTCACACATGCAGGTTGATAAACAAGATACAACACTTCTTATTTACTCCACCACCCAACTAACTACTTCTACTCCTCCTCCCTCTAATATCTAACTACACCATCCCGTTACAGTATCGGTAACTATCATCATTTCCTGTCTCTTGGGAATTTAGGAAATCCTATCAATGGGCAACTCAAGGAAGAAACTACTGTTCTGAGTCTGTTGAATCCTTTTATCATCAGCATTGATGTTGGACAAGCTCCAGTTAGCAGCTTCCCCAGAATAAGCTTCATGGCAGATTCATTCCTCTTGAAGACAAAGATTTAGGTATGATGATATGGTACTGCATCTCACGGTTGATCAGGCTGTCAGTGAAGGCTGTCACTGGGTACTTCAATAATGACATACATAATGTCCCATACATTGCAGCTACTCACTTAGCCAGATCAACTTCCCTACTGTTCATCACTCTTCAAGAATCACTGTGTGAGCATCCGGCTGGATATTTTCTAAGTTTTGTCTTAGATAAACAAACACTCCAAGTTACCCCACAGTTCTCCATGAATGTAGTTCATAGAACAAGATTTAATGTTAGTCTCAGTTGATCTTTTGACTGACTCAAGATCACTGTCCAGTTCACCACATTGGTAGTGCTTCAGATTGTGTTATTCTCCCATTTATGCATTCAGCTGTTAGAGAGCTGAGAGAGAAACTCTTCTTGATATTCCCACATTTTGATAGGGAGTCACATCTGGATCTAGGACTTCTGGTTAGAGGTCCCAGATGATATATGGATGGCCTCTCCACCATACTGTTCTCTGTTGACATATAAAATGGCACAACATCTCTTTACATATGTTAAAAGATAATGTTATTATACATCAACAGACACAGATTGGGGATGGGAGGAAAAGGATGGGTGTGGTCCAAACACACCTCTCCTTGTTTGATGATGCAGTGTATTTCACTCTGATGTACTGTGGGTGATATGTGTTCCATTCACCCTTATCTGTGGTAATCACAAGACCATATGTTGAGACAGGGGTAGCTTAACACAATTATAAGCATTTATGTGGTCTAAGTTCCACCATGTTTGAACCACAGTAGACCTGGGCACAAGGAGGACCAGACACAGTACAGCAATCATTGTGACATAGCAACATGGGACAGGCATTGTGAAGGAAAATGGAAAATAGGCATTTACAACTGCAATATGCAATATGTATTAACTAATGGCATTTACCCAATTAGCAGACCAGACATCCATTCCTATGGCTGTGATGTTGGTGCATGAATGTCCTATTCCATATTCACTTACACAGCAATGCCAGACCTCACCCCTTTTCTCAGACAGACCTGACTCACAGGTACATCATCTTATCATCATCATGTGCTCTTTCCCCACTGAGTAATTTTCATGTCCTACTACAGTAGGTAACAGAAACTCAATTGCATAGCAATGGTTCATATATGCACCAAGCACATATGGGAAAAACATGTTTAGTCCTTGTAAATTTGCATGAGCCATACATTATATTCAGCCAACTAAGACACAGGTTCACACACCTATGGTTCTCTTAGGAACTAGTTTATATGAACCATCCAACAGTAGAGGTAACAGTGTAATGCTGCAGAGAGAAATGATATTCTCTTGAGCTTAATTTTGCCACCAGGTATCACATGGACTTAGCAATTCTGGCGTGCCATCACCGTCCTGTTTACATATGGATATTGAAGCATCTTTCCTTCCACTAGATGTGAGAGGCTATTTATTAAATCACCAACTCACTCACTCCATCATTCTCAGCTTTTTACAAAGGAACGTGTACATGTTTACATCACTCATTCCCATTCAGACTGCCATTTGTTAACTCGCACGAGAGCAAAGGTACAGTTGAGTTAAGAATGAGTCATCCTAGGCATGAAGAATGCACAAGGGGTTTGGGTTTGCGAATCTGCATGAGTGTGCCATACATTCATCAAGCATACGCAACCAGTCACAACAAGGGATTGATAAGCACTTGGAGTATACAGCGTGAAAGACGTGTCAAGGTTGAAGATGCAGTGTTCAGAATTCTGGCGCACAGAAGTTAGGTTTTCCACTTTCACATTTTATTCATAAAATACTCATACATTCTTCTCATTCGTTTATCAGGCACAACTACAACATTAAAGTATGTTTTAAAGTGGTACCTGCTGTCCAGAGAACAATATATTATTGAATCTTTAAGGGCATTGTTGGGTCATCACATCACACTAGCGACCGCTCCTGGTGAAATCCCCGCTCAAACTAATTAGATTTTAACATATGGCCCAGGAATAGCGTGGGCTCATTATTTATGAACCAATCAAAAGACAAGTGCATACCGCCGCCTCCCCCAACTCGTTCCAGAACTTACGATCTAAGAATAGCCCTTATATTTGGGATGGTCCCCGTTAAGACTTAAAGTATCTTTATGAAATGTGTCGGACTGGGAATGGGGAATTCTGTTCCATCATGCTACAGCGGGTTTGATCCAGAAAACCAAAGACTGAGATATGTGGGTAGTCGTGAATGCCTACGTCAGCTGAAAAGGCACTTAATGATGATGACACATTTTCACAGCAGCTTCAGTTGTTACATAATCACCACCCCTATCCCCACCCCGGCATTAAAAGAACATGTCTCTGTGAATGCTAAATCTACTTGCATTATCACTTTCTGTCTCGGCATCAGTCTACTTACATTGACAGAGCAGAGAGATAGTTGAACAATAAGGTGGCTGAACATATATCCACCTTTTAGATGTTTTTTGTTTTTGTTCGCATATCCTTTAAAGGACATCGCTGTCAACATCAGCATCTTTCAGCTGATTGTTGATTTCTTGACAAGATTACGCTCAGTAGTTTGCCATTGCTTTCTGAGCGGCCGGCTCATATACCCCTAAGTTACCGACACGGAGAGAACCGCTACCGATTCTCGCGCACGTCACGTTACTCACTAGAGTATACGGGATTACGGAGAAAGTCGTGTAATCCCTAGACCAGCAAGACCGGCAACTTTTAGATAAACATAATAATAAACACAAGTTTTAGCTACTTTAGCTATGCCATAATTAGCTCTGATCCACGACTCTGGTGGTCGTGTCAGTTGGCGAAATATAACCGCCCATACTTATCGGCATGGCACATGATGATGATGAATAAACTCTAGTAACACAGGAGAACCTACATACACGAAATTGCTTACGTAATCGAAAGCGCAAATTCTCTTAGAATCCGGTCACCGGTTTGATAGAGACAATGTGTATTGTGTGTGGATTAACACACAGAATGGAAGAATGATAAGATTAGCCGGCTATTCATATGGCCAAACCAACTTTGGATGAGTAAAAAGGCATGACAGTTTGTTTGAAATGACCATGGTAGACAATGTAAATTACTTTTGCAATATGTGTGTTGTATATGTCAGTTTGAAGGTTTTATCTGTTTGGTTTAGTTTATGTTGGGTTCGGCGTGGACGACAGGTTTACCACGCCATCACTTAAACTTTCCCTGGTGACTGAGACGTAGTGGGTCCATTCGACAAGCCAGTCAGTTGAACTTAGACGTTGACATCTTGTCCTCGACTTCTGGACGTACATTTCAAGTACCTCTGAAGTTGGAGATGGTTTGCATGATGGCGAGGGACATGGTAATATAGAAAACTAATCATCGCGCTGAGTCAATCTTATGTACTAAATAGTAGGTGCAACTACATCTGGCCTTGGAATGCGAGTTTAAGCTCTAAACGATCCTTCGCAAAACGGCACGTGCGGATTAGGGAAAGAGAAATCATTCACATGAGGTAGATAATCGACACAATAGTGGGCGAGGAAAAGAGACTTTATACATCTGGAGTTGGATAACACACAAAATAGTGCATCAGAAAAAGAGACATAAACCCAGCACAAGTAAAGTAGAGTAAAGTTAAATTACAGATGTGCGCACCCCACGAGGCGTGCTGGGTATATTGTTCTATCTCCATACATTTAGACCAGTTGTACCTGGACCAATGATGAGATCAATAGCACACAGACCGCCTTGACTTCCTAAAACAGTTTCTGGTACTCATGTTAATTTGGGTATAATACCCATGTCTGTGGGGATTGGAACATATAACTACCGGGCTGGTAGGCAAGCGTGCTTGCCATTCTAGGGCTACACAAGAGACGAAGTAGCGGTTTAAGACAGAAAGACACCGTACCTTGGGCTATGTCTGCAAAATGCATTTGTACAGAGAGAACAGCATAGATAGCTCTGTTACAAGCACTGACCAACAATGCCACATCGGCAGTTTCCATCTCCTTACAGGACTAGCATTTCCTCTCACATGAAAGTTCTGTATTCACCAGGAATGCAAGCATTAGGTTGTGTCGGAGTCTTTCTTCACTTGTGCATTTCATCTCATCAGTGCCTCCAAGACGACAAGAAAAACGTGAAAAGGGAAGCAAATACGTATGTGTTTTCCATTCTCTAAATGTGCGGTAGTCACCCTTATCATGTCATATATTTTTTAAACTGTCTTATTTTGTTGAAGAGAAGTTTGTGCGGAACTTGTACCAAAGTTGCACCACCTTGCAGAGCTCTGCGTCCCCTCTCCAAGCAAAGAATTCAGCGGGGTGTGCAATATGGGTACTGGAACTGTACATTTCCGGATAGTCATTTGAGGATGTAACCATGTCATTGTTCAACACAGAGCAAAGTTTCTTGATCATAAAACCGGGTCAAATTTATATCGACAGGCGATGATGGATAGGTCTGTATTGCTTCCTCCTTGGGGTTTAAACCTTTCATTGCCAACAGCCTCTACCCCAACATCCACAGGTATACTTTAAAAGTTATATGCATATCCTTTACAGGACGTAGAAGTCGACTTTAGCATTTTGTGGTTTTTTTGTGTGATTCCTGGGCAAGTTTACGTTCAGAAGTTTGCATTGCTTTTTGAATTAACGTCACTGATATCATTGTATGGATACAATATTATCTGCTGCCAAATGGCCAGCAGCTGTGTTTCGAACTCGGTATGCAGGATTACGAATTGCACTCGTAATCCATTCACTACAGAGCCGGCGCCAAAGAGCACATTGGGATGTTTGTGTTCGCATATCCTTTACAGGACATCGCTGTCAACATCAGCATCTTTCAGCCGATTGTTGATTTCTTGGCAGGATTACGCTCAGTAGTTTGCCATTGCTTTCTTAATGACCGGCTCACATACGCCCTAAGTTACCGACGCGGAGAGAACCACTACTAATTCTCGTGCACGTCACGCTACTCACGAGAGTATACGGGATTATGGAGAAAGTACATCGGGATATAGTTAGTTACAATCCCGCCAACAACATTTCTGCTGCAGTTTTCAGGGCTTCTATCTCTGCTCTGAAGTTACTTGAGGATTTTCCATTTGTATCTGTCCGTGCATCCTTCCACCTCCACTTTCTGTTGAATTTCTCCGCTAATCAATCTGTACATGCTTGGGACTTGGTGGCATTGGGGTAATGTTCGTTTATGTGGTTTTTGTTCACTTGTCTTCTGTTTATTTCGATCTGATAGTCGTTTTGTCGCAAACTACTGAGCGTAATCTTGCCAAGAAATCAACAATCAGCTGAAAGATGGTGATGTTGACAGTGATGTTCTGTAAAGGATATGCGAACAAAATAAAAACAGCGTCGTTTTGTCAGTGTCTGAATGTATTCTACCATCTCATGAAGGCGAGGCATTATTGTCTCCAGACTGGACACTTGTTTTCATTGTTAATGGGTCTAAAGTCAGCGCAAGAAGAAAATAAGAAACTAAATGTGTATCTCAATGCAATAATCACACACACACACACACACACACACACACACACACACACACACACACACACACACACACACACACACACACACACACACCACATATACACACACACACAATAATTGCAATCGACAAAACACTTGTAAACAAATATATTTATCAAGAGAGAACGGGTTAAAAGCCAAGAGGATAGACTTCGTTGTACCGGGTTTTATCCCGTAAGGTTCGGCCAGCCGAAAGCGTCGCACAGGGCACGAACTCCGATGCACCGACTAAGAACCCCAGCCATCTCTGAGAAAATTGCACCCGTGAACAGCATGATGTAGTCCGGAGTCGAACTTACAATCTTTGGAGCGAGAGGCAGACGGCGTAACGACTTGGCCACGGACTCTATCAATAGAGAGACAATACAGAAAGTGTAATCACATGGCCACGGACTTTGTCAATAGAGAGACAATACAGAAAGTGTAATCACATGGCCACGGACTTTGTCAATAGAGAGACAATACAGAAAGTGTAATCACATGGCCACGGACTTTTTCAATAGAGAGACAATACAGAAAGTGTAACCACTTGGCCACGGACTTTTTCAATAGAGAGATAATACAGAAAGTGTAATAACTTGGCCACGGACTTTTTCAATAGAGAGACAATACAGAAAGTGTAACCACTTGCCAGGATCTCTATCAATAGAGAGAACATACAGAAAGTGTAACCACTTGGCCACGGACTCTATCATTTGAGAAATACAGAAAGTGAGCAGTGTTGAATACCTAGGGTCACGGCTGATGTAACAGGTTTGGCGGAGTACGGCGGATCTTACAGCTGTGTACGTACTCAGGTCAGCGTACGACATAGTTATCCCAACCCAGTTAGTGTTTATAGGTAGGGCAATATACTAGGGGCGCGTTTAAGAAGTTTAGTGGAGGAAGGTCAGGTGGGTTGTAGTGCATCTGGGTGAGAAAGAGTATACAAGTCGGGTTTTATTGCATGGTACGGGAGGTGCAGTGAAGGCAGATTAGTACTTCGTGTTGTGTCGGGTAAGGAAGTCAGAGTTGTTGTATGGAAGATAAGGTAGAGTTGTTGCATGAAAGATAAGGTAGAGGTGTTGCATGGAAGATGAGGTAGAATTGTTGCATGGAAAATAAGGTAGAGGTAATGCATGGAAGATAAGGTAGAGTTGTTGCATGAGAGATAAGGTAGAGTTGTTGCATGGAAGATAAGGTAGCGTTGTTGCATGGAAGATAAGGTAGAGTTGTTGCATGGAAGATAAGGTAGAGTTGTTGCATGGAGATAAGGTAGAGTTGTTGCATGGAAGATAAGGTAGAGTTGTTGCATGGAAGATAAGGTAGAGTTGTTGCATGGAAGATAAGGTAGAGTTGTTGCATGGTAGATAAAGTAGAATTGTTTCATTAGAGATAAGGTAGAGTTGTTGCATGGAAGATAAGGTAGAGTTGTTGTATGGAAGATAAGGTAGAGTTGTTGCATGGAAGATAAGGTAGAGTTGTTGCATAGAAGATAAGGTAGAGTTGTTGCATGGAAGATAA
Source organism: Cepaea nemoralis (assembly GCA_014155875.1). NCBI lineage: Eukaryota > Metazoa > Mollusca > Gastropoda > Stylommatophora > Helicidae > Cepaea > Cepaea nemoralis. The sequence continues at coordinate 43,002 of JACEFZ010001600.1, forward strand.
GATAGAGTTGTTGCATGGAAGATAAGGTAGAGTTGTTGCATGGAAGATAAGGTAGAGTTGTTGCATGGAAGATAAGATAGAGTTGTTGCATGGAAGATAAGATAGAGTTGTTGCATGGAAGATAAGGTAGAGTTGTTGCATTAGAGATAAGGTAGAGTTGTTGCATGGAAGATAAGGTAGAGTTATTGCATGAGAGATAAGGTAGAGTTGTTGCATGGAAGATAAGGTAGAGTTGTTGCATGGAAGATAAGGTAGAGTTGTTGCATGGAAGATAAGGTAGAGTTGTTGCATGGTAGATAAAGTAGAATTGTTGCATTAGAGATAAGGTAGAGCTGTTGCATGGAAGATAAGGTAGAGTTATTGCATGAGAGATAAGGTAGAGTTGTTGCATGGAAGATAAAGTAGAGTTGTTGCATGGAAGATAAGGTAGAGTTGGTGCATGGAAGATAAGGTAGAGTTGTTGCATGGGAGGTAAGGTAGAGGTGTTGCAAGGGAGGTAAGGTAGAGTTGTTGCATGTTAGACAAGGTAGAGTTGTTGCATGGAAGATAAGGTAGACTTTTGTGTTATTCAGGTTTATCATGTCGGGTCCAGTAAGAATACTTGAATGGTTATCATGAAAGGCGTACTTCGGTGACCCTTCTATTCTAACGAGAAAAGCAGGATGGGGTGATCACGGAAAGAAGGATATTTAAGCGGAGTAATTTGCTGCTTTGAAAGAAAAAAAAAATAGTCAGAGGATACAGAGGAGGGGAGTGCTGCCCAAAGACGATTAGTCTGCAGTTCAGTCTAGAGTGCTGAAATGGGTGCTGCCCGAAGTTAGCTTGGAGTTCGCCTCCAGAGTCGTACTAGAGGAAGTTAGCTGGGAGGTGAATAGTTGTTTGATTGATTGATTGATTTAGGAATCAACATCACATCATTCGGGGCATTCTCATAAGTGCTCCGTCCCCATCCTCACTAGCCAGCGAAGAGTTCCAACACTAATAGTACCAGTAGCAATCTGATTATAAGTCCATCTCGCCTTTCCTCTGAGCGTTGAGCGTCGACCAGATCCCCTCGTCACTCCTCGCTGTCTCATTCTTGCCAAACCATGGTAATCCATTTGCTCATCCGAGGTGTGCACGTGCTCCCACAAAACCACATCTGCCTTGTCATGTATCAATACTCCACCAAGTTGTGCAGAGCCAGCCAATCAGTCAGCCTGTTAATTTCCCAGCACACCGGTATGCCCCGGAGAAAAGATCCAGGCCATGCTTGTAACTCGTGACCTCCGAAGCGAAGCAAGCCACTCCGCACGAAGCCTGCCCGTCCTCACCCTCGTCAGCATGCTTTCTGAGACAGTTACAATCACGATGTGTGTGTGTGTGTGTGTGTGTGTGTGTGTGTGTGTGTGTGTGTGTGTCGTATTCTCCATCCAGCGGAGAACCGCAGTGACTGCCTCCACCTCCATTCTTAAGCTGGATGTTGTGGTATCATATGCCAAGCTCTCCTGCCCCAAACATCGACCATTAGCTTTGGCTATGAACCCCCAGCCACTTCTCTCACCTCTTGACACCGAACCATCTGTGTAGATAATCACACCACCCGAGTGAGCAATGTTCTGAATTAGTTGCTGGATTTCCACTTCCGTGGCCCCTGCTGGCCACTCCCTGCACTCCCGGCTTAATGTGATTATAACTCTGCACAAGTCTGACTGCTCCGCTGGCACTCTGACCCACTCCTCTCCACGCCTAATGTTCTCCAAGGGGCACACCTGTCTGATCGTATCCTCCGCCTGAGCCATCCATGATGTCCCTCTTATCAGTCGCTGACCCTTAATTGCGTCCAGCGCCTCATGCAGTGGGTGGTCAGTGTCTGCAGCTACTCTGAGGTATGCCTTCGCCTGCATCACCTTGAGCCTGCCAGCAACAGTCGGCAGACCAAGGATGTAACGAATACACACTACTGGGGTGTCTCTAGTGCATCTCAGAATGACCTGCATAGCTTCGTTCTGTATGCGCTACCACTTCACCAGCTGACTCTCTGAGACAGTGAGCAGACCCAGTCCATAATCAATTACTGAGAGGATCAAGTGCTGGTATAGTGTGAAAAGCACTTTGCTCTGTGTCCATTGCAGCCATAGTTTTAAGTGCACCGAGTCCCTTTTGAGATCTTGTCACAACCGTCTCCACATGGTCCTTGAAGGATAGGCTCCTGTCAAATGTGATCCCCAGATACCTCAGTTTGTTCTCTCTGCTGACATTTCTACCATCTATCGTGAGGCTTGGGACATCAGCTCTTACAATCCTGTTGTCCAGAGAGCACCACAACACCGCTGCCTTGTCCGGGTGGATGACAGCACTCATTTCTGTTCACCAGTCAATCACTTTATCTACTGTCGCCTGTAACTCCTGGGCTGTTTGCTCCCTATCTCTCCCCTGCCTATATGCAAGAATATCATCTGCAAATGTTAGTATTCTTCCAACCGCCCGGGTGGATGACAACACTCATTTCTGTGCACCAGTCAATCACTTTATCTACTGTCCCCTGTAACTCCTGGGCTGTTTGCTCCCTATCTCTCCCCTGCCTATATGCAAGAATATCATCTGCAAATGTTAGTATTCTTCCAACCCCTGGTGCTTCTAGGTTTGCAATCTTGCTCGTATACACATTAAAGAGCACCAGTGAGACTGCAGATCCCTGTGGCAGTCCCGGGGTTAACATATGTGGCTCTGAGGTCCATGCACCCAGACGGAGAGCAACCCGACGAGAGTGCAGGACGGCTGCTATCCAGATCACCAACCAGGGATTTACCCCCTTCTCCATCAGTGCGATCATCAAAATATCATATCGAACTCTATTGTATGCTTCCTCTAGATCAAGCGCTACCACCATCGTTTCCTGTCTACTCTGGAACCCCTCATAAACATCAAAGGCAAAAGTGGCTGCATTTGACCAGGTATCTTTTCCTGGCCTGTAGCTCCCCTGGCTTCTTGGAAGCAGCTTCCCTCTTTCCAAAAAATCCTGCAGCTTAACAGCGACTATCTTCTCTAAAACCTTCCCAAAAGTATTTTGAAGGGTGATGATCCTAAAACCGCTAAGCTTTGACTGATCCTTTGAATGGTGTTGGGAGAGGGATGAGATAGCTGTGCACCCAATCCTGCGGTACTGATGCTGTCCTAATGCTCTAGTTAAAGCAGTCGGTCATCTCCTCCAGGTCTGCATCGCTCAAACCCTTCATGTGGCCATACCTGACCCCATCGGGCCCTGGTGCCGTGTCTTTTGACTTTTTCAAAATGTGTTTAACATCTCCCACCCGTATGATGTCTTCATACTGCATATTCTTCGTGGTGCCAGATAACTCCACCCTAACTGCATCCCTGTTGTCCGCATTATTATGATTGGTCTGCTCTAAATATCTCTGGAGAAACGCCTCCCCTTTCTCTTTGTCTGTTGTCACGCGCACACCATCATCTCTATAAATTGTTCCCACTGTCATAGGCCTATCTTTTCTCTGCATTTGCCTGTGCAGTTACCAGAATTTTCGCAGTGTTTTATCACCTCCAATCTCCTTCATGAAACATTCCCATTTCGCCTTTTTGGCCTCTGCAGCACAGCGCTTGAAAACCTCCACCTTGTCTTTCTTGACGTTTTCCGCTGTGTCCACTTCCTCTCCTGAGCTTCGAAGTGTCTGTCACACGTTCTTTAGCTGCTTCACTGCAGCTCTCTTTGCTTTCCAAGCATGGTCTACTTCTGGGATCCACCATGAGGGCTGCAAAAAGGGAGTTTTAACAGTCCTGTTGCATGCCCCTTGTCTGAGGAGTCCAAGAAGGCAATCGGTCCTCTCATACCGGAAGGTCTTGCGCGCTCTCCCAGCTGTAACTTTCCTGGGTTTAGAGATCAGGACTGAGCATGGCATGTGGTCACTCCCATGGTCATTCAAAACAGTCCACTTTACATCAAGGACTGATGACTGGGAGACAAGTGCCAAGGTGTCTGCATCGCCAGGCCTCAAAGGCCATTCTTGTCGGCCTACCATCATTTATGTAGACCACATCGGAGTCCACCATGGCATCTGCAAGGGCAATTCCCTGTCGGTTTTCTCCACTACTGTCCCAATCTCTGTTCCTTGCATTGAAGTCTCCATATATGAGTAGCCTATCACCTGGTAATTCCTCCAGTTCCTTAAGCCAGTCCCAATGTTCCTTTCTGACAAAACAGTCCACTGTGGCATATAAATTTGTGATGTTCCAACTTAAGCCACCAATCTCCATTTGTATACCCTGGACCTCTCTTGCACTGTGATTCCACTGGCTCAAGTCAAGTACCACATGCTTCACTCCTTCCATCACCAGCAGACCTTGTCCATGTCTCTTCTGCCCAGTAGGGTTTATATAACTGGCGTACCCAGGGCAATGGTATTTGACTGTATTTAGCTCCTGGAGCATGAGGACGTCAAAATCATATATTTGTATCTCCAATACAGGACCTCTCAGTCTGGCACTGCGACAATTTCAGTATCCCACTCTTAAATAGTTGAAACCTAGTCTCTCCACTTTTCGTCTTGTTCTCCTGGCACCTGCCCTCCTATTTCTATGCCATCTTCTCACACCATTTCCTCGTCTTCTCCTCCTCACTCTCTCTTCGCTAGCCTCTGAGGGATGTGTCAAGCGCAGAGCACGTGCTCCGTAGCTCCGGCGACGATTCCCGTGTTTAAATAAATCCATAGGCAAAGTTTGGATATTGCAGGAAATAAACGGTCACTCTAGCATTGCCTGCTTGGTAGGGAAGAGGCAGGGGTTGTCCCGCAGGAGTCCATACGCCTGGTGCCGCCCCGCACGCCTGCCAGACGTCCAACGTTCACGACCAGTTAACCCATAGCCATCCAGTTCCTCAGCACGCTGGTCCACCTTGAACTTGGGGGTTTATATTCGGAGTTTTCCGTCTCCTATATAGAATATTTGTGAGTTAGGGAGTGCTGCTAGGAATAGAGTTTAGTGCCCTCCGAGAGTTGACTGTCGGAGTTTAGGTTTTACTAGAGATGTCGAGTTGAGATGAAGCTTAAGAGTTTTGTCAAGTTGGCTTGAAGCAGTTTTGGCTTATAGCTAAAGTGAAGTGTAGTGGGGAATTTCAGTGCAGCTTGCAGTGCAGAAATGCAGAGCAGTTACAGAGCTTATGCCAAGAATACAGAAGCTTGGAGTTGGAGACCGAGAGATCTTAGTTATATTGAGTTGTTAGAGTTGTTGCAGTTTTTGGAGAGTTCAGCAGTAGGCAGTCCCACCAAGAGTTTAGCAGCTTAGCTTAGCTTAGCCGAAGTTAATTCGGGCGTCAGTCTTCTTATGTGTCAATACAGTCAATGATTGATTGTAGATAGTCTATGGAGATTGGTGAATTATGCTGAGTAAATTGCTATCTTTGGACACGGTGATTATCTTTGGTTCAAATGGGAGGAGAGGGACTGTTGTAAGTGTTGATTGGCTACCGGCGTTAAACACGTAGAGTCGAGCAGGTGGACGGCATGTACGACACGGCTTACACACCTAGTAGTAGTGCATTGTTACACTGTTGGGCCTGGAAATGTGATGACGGAGATGTAAAACAAAAGAACAAATACCTCTCTGCTAGAATGACAGAAATGAAAGCATGTGAGGATTGGAATAGATAGAGTAACACAAGTCACAATACTATGAGCATGCACATTTCCTGTGGCACCATAAGGGAATGACACTTGTGTGTTTGGCAAACCATCTGAAAATCAAGAATACGCCTGTAAATGTGAGTGATAAGGAAGGCTATTAACATTAGTTGGAAGAACAAGAGAACACACAGAACAAACCAACAAGAGAACACACAGATCCAGCCAAAAAGAGAGCACATAGATCCAGCCTACAAGAGAACACACATTTCAGCCAAGAAGAGAACACACAGATCCTATCCAAACGAGAAAACACATCTGTTTACAGCAGAGCTGCGTTCTTGCACCGTTAGGCCAACACATCCGACTTCTGCGGGCATTTGTTGACCGGTTTAACCTTCTCGGGGGTTTTGTTGTTTTTAATTCTGTCAAAGTAATGTTTAATCTATTATAACTTTGTCTGTTGTTGAGTTTAATTCAGTCAAAATAATGTATAATAAATAATCATTTGTTTTGTAGATGATGATGATTTAATTCTGTCATAGTGACGTAAAATATTACTCATTGTGTTCTTTAAAGTAATGTCTGCTTTATGATAATTGTGTGTCTTGTTGTGTGTAATTCTAAGTAATGTATGCTTCATCATCGTGTTTTCTGTCGTTGTTGTTGTAGCTCTAGAATTGAATTATGTTAAACTATTGTCATCTTTATGAACATCTTTCTTGCTGAATTTTATCAAAAACGCCTGCCATTGTTATTGTTGCTGCATTGAATTCTGTCAAAGTTCACAAATAATTGTTTTCTTTACTATCTGGATTTTATCCTGGACAGTATTGCATGTTAAAATATATCTTATGTTATTATGAAGCACCAGTACCCAGGTGTGGATTTTCTACTGTAGTGATTGTATGTAGAACTTTTTGTACATTTAATTATATATTTGATGCTCCGATGTCACATTTTTCCCACTAACAGGAGAGTGATGTGCTTACCTTATTACATTTACTGTGTTTTTTCTCCCGTGCGTTGCCGGGGCCCATAAGGGAAGCAAAGAATAGCAACACTGTAGCCTACCACGCATGTCGTAAGAGGCGACTAAGGAGGCTTGATGGTTCCGTCGCCCTGCTACTGAGTGAGTGCGTGGCGCGACACTGTGAGTTTCGTGTGAAATGCTTTTGAATCTGCCCGAGGTTTTTTGGAACGTGACTGCATGTTCGGAGCGATGGCAGATGGCTATGTCCCAGAGTTGACCGGTTTTTGCCTTATGCAGAAATGCGTGGCTGCTGGGCTTCTGGTTGACTGCCACTGTCATTGACGATGAACTGTATTTCGTGGGTTGTGTGGGTGAACATCTAGGAAACATCCAGATGGGAAAATGACTGCCGATTCCATCAGAAATGAACTGGGTGTTTGGTGGGGGACTATTGTGTTGACATTCTGGCGGCAGTATTATGCACAGTGTATCTGTGCGGGCTGTTGTTTGTCGAGACTCCTGTCTTTTCCACTTTTCACATTGGGCAGTGGGGAGCATTTTGTGTGATATTCACTGGCACAGGAACGGAGCATAATGGGGACGACCCGTTGCTGTGAAGTTGGAACTGCGACTAACTAACTAACTAACTAACTAACTAACTAACTAACTAACTAACTAACGAGAACACACAGATCAAGGAAACAAGAGAACACACAGATCAAGGAAACTAGAGAACACACAGATCAAGGAAACTAGAGAACACACATGTCCAGCGATGAAGATAACACACAGATCCATCCAACATGAACACATAGATTCAGCCAACAAGAACACACAGATCTAGCCAACAAAAGAATACAAAGATTCAGCCAACAAGAACTCTGTAATGAAGAATATTGATTATTAACTGAGTGAGTGCCATAGGATGATTAATTGTCTCAATCGACTTTCCATGTATCTACCTTGGGCTTATATACAGTAGTCTTTCCTTTACAACCCACTTTAATTTGTTATAATACAATATGTTTGCTGTCATTTTAACAACATTTAAGTCATAACTGTGACACACCCCTTACTTCCCATATTTCGCCATCCATTTTTGTTTGGTTCAAACATACTTTTTGTTTGCCACTACATCTGTTAAGTCATATAGCATTTTTTTAATTAAAAAAGGGTAGACTAGCGAAGTTGATAGTGAACTACGCTGGCAGAGTCACGAGCACGATCGTACTAGATTTCGACGCCTGGGTTTGTGGCTTGTTAATGTTAAACAACATGAAAAAACATGAAATAAAGAAAAACAAATAATAAATTCCAATGTTTATTAAATGTGACAACTATGTATTTACATTGCTTTGCTTTATTAAATTGTTTTTGTTTGTATATTTACAACGTTGTTGTTTGATTGTGTGCTTGGGTATCTAAACACAACTCTGCTGTTTGTGCGCCTTGAGTGATTATGTATATATTTACACACGTACAAACATGATATAATATGATATTTACACATAGGTGACAACATAAAGCCAGTAAATGACCACCCCTCCTTCACGTTGTGACACATGTTGGGTATATGGTGCTAGCCCTATATTTGTATACACCGTTGGGGACTCCAGGGATGATGTCGACAATGTCACACCGACCGCCTTGACCTCCCGGAACAAAGCCCAGTAGCCAGGCTCGCTGGGTCGACCTGGGGGTCAAGATTTATGGTTTAAAGTTTCATGGTAATGAAACCCCTCATGTTTACATCGAAGGATGATGTTGTTTAATAATAGTGTGATTATGATAATAAAACCAAGTCATGTTTACATCGGAAGTGAACTGGAAACAAAAAGGTATATTAAGCTCCTGCGAGAAGAAACGTACTAAACATCAACACGTTGCACATACCTTACAAGGAAATCCATCTCGTATCCCGAAATACAGGTGAAAATCCGAAATCAGAAGCACTCAGTAAATATATAAAATGAATAATAAAATAAAATAAAATAAAAAACACACAAACGCGTACAATACGACACACAGAACGACGTTTCGATTCTCAGAATCTTTGTCAAGTACAAGACAACACGGATAGATACGACAACGAAATATAAAAAAGCACAACACTAAAAATCACAACCACTATGTATCCATGTGGGAGCAGAAAAGACGGATTTGCCAGGTGAGAAGGCACTCTTGGCTGCAGAGTTTAAATATAGTTGCCAGACAGGATTGAGAAAAAAAAATGCGAACAGTCTGATATGAAAATATAGGTGTGTGGAGACAGTGGTATGGATATGGGGGGGGGGGGGGGGAGGACAGCATAGTAATGGACAGTGTAAACAGTTGGAGAAGGTGGCACAGTTATACAGTAGGCGTCCACAACAGTATTAATACCTGCTGGATGGACGCATCCCAGATTGTTGATTAGTTGGCATTCAATTTTAAACATAGCGGAGCTATTTGAGTAGCAGGTTTTCAATGCGGTGACACATACATCGTCGACTCCATTATGGTTGGAGGAATTGAAATGGTTGGGGACAGGTTTGTCAGCGCCCTGATTGATGTCTCTGAGGTGTTCTCTAAAACGGTCCGCAAGACGTCTGCCTGTTTGACCAATGTATTTCATGTCACATCGTTTGCAGATGATGACATATATCAGATTGCGGGATGTACAAGTGAAAGAATCTTTCAAGGAGAAGGTGCCTAGGGGAAATGTGATCTCCGGTGTCTGAACAACGTATGGGCATGTCAGACAGTTCTTACGATGGCATTCGAATGTGCCCACAGATGAAGTAACGGTGGGGAGGCGACTATGCACAAGGTGGTCTCTGAGGCTCTGGTTACGGCGGAAAATTACCCTAGGGCCATCGGAGAATACCTCACGAGTGGTAGGATCGGATTCCAAGATGGACCAGTGTCTCAGGAAAATGTGCTTGATGGCATAGGCATGTGGATGGAAGGTGAGGATGAGCTTGGGTGCATTGTTAGGAGGTCGCGTTTGTTTGACGAGGGACATTTCCCGCGAGACTTGGGTTATGCGACAGAAAGCTGTGGACAAGACGTCCTCTGGGTAGGACCGTTTGCGGAAAAAGTCAAGCATTTCATGGGCTCTCTCGAGGAAGTCATTATCATCCTGACAGATACGACGAAGGCGGAGTAGCTGGGAATATGGGGTGGAATCTTTGCAGCTTTTGGGGTGGGATGAGCTGTACAGGAGGAAACCGTGAGCATCAGTAGGTTTGTAGTACACAGAGGTCGTGAGGCCTGTAGGGTTTAATTTAATAGTGGTGTCAAGGAAATTGACAGAGGTGGTGGAAATTTCTGTGGTGAATTTGATCGATGGATGGAAGTCATTGACATAATTGATGAAGCGGGTCAGTTCCGCCTCTGCCATGTCGATGAGACCTATGCCGTCATCGATGTAGCGTTGGTAAAAAGAAGGGAGAAGACCATCATAGCTGAGTTCAATCTGGTGTTCCAGATGTCCCATAAATAAACATGCGTAGCTGGGTCCCATTTTCGTGCCCATGGCGACACCGCTGATTTGTTCAAAGTAGTGGCCATTGAATTCAAAGGAATTGTTGGTGAGGACCAATTCAGCGAGTCTCACAAGTGAGCGAGTAGGGATGGCTTGATCTGTGCGTTGATCCAGAAAGAACTTAGCGCCCTGAGGCCATCAGCGTGAGGAATGGAGGTATAGAGGGAACATACATCCATTAGGAATAGTCTGTATGTGTTCCCAGGAGTCAGTTGGAGAGAGTTGAATGAGAGTAACGCATGCGTTGTATCCTTGATGTATGACGGGAGATTCGCAACTAGAGGTTGGAAAATCCTGTCAAGAAACGCTGAGATCAGTTCAGTTGGGCATGAGCAGGCAGAAACTATCGGATGTCCAGGATTTTTGAGTTTATGTATTTTGGGCAGCATGTAGAGGGTGGGTTTGCCCAAGTCAGAGTCATGGATGTGAAGTGAAGAGGCACTGGGTGGTAAGGCATCATGTATGAGCTGTTTGATGGTGTTTTGAATCTTCCGGTTATAGGAGAGAGTGGGGTCTCCGGTGCAGGGTGAATAATTGTCAGGTTTATTTAGTTGGGACATGACTTCCTCGACATATAGATCTTTCCGCCAAACAACCACCGCACCACCTTTGTCCGCCGGTTTGATGACTATGTCCTGTCTGCGCTGTAGTTGGGATAGGGCACGCCATTCGGGAGGGGATAGGTTGGAGCGTTTCAAGCGAGGGAAAGAAAGTTGCTTAATCTCATGGAGTGTGTTAGCTATGTAGAGGTCAAGCGCGTTGGAAGCTATTCCTAATGGATGTATGTTCCCTCTATACCTCCATTCCTCACGCAGATGGCCTCAGGGCGCTACAGTTCTTTCTGGATCAACGCACAGATCAAGCCATCCCTACACGCACACTTGTGAGACGCGCTGAATTGGTCCTCACCAACAATTCCTATGAATTCAATGGCCCCTACTTTGAACAAATCAGCGGTGTCGCCACGGGCACGAAAATGGGACCCAGCTACGCATGTGTGTTTATGGGACATCTGGAACACCAGATTGAACTCAGCTATGATGGTCTTCTCCCTTCTTTTTACCGACGCTACATCGATGACGGCATAGGTCTCACCGACATGGCAGAGGCGGAGCTGAACCGCTTCATTAATTATGTCAATGACTTCCATCCATCGATCAAATTCACCACAGAAATTTCCACCACCTCTGTCAATTTCCTTGACACCACTATTAAATTAAACCCTACAGGCCTCACGACCTCTGTGTACTACTAACCTACTGATGCTCACGGTTTCCTCCTGTACAGCTCATCCCACCCAAAAAGCTGCAAAGATTCCACCCCATATTCCCAGCTACTCCGCCTTCGTCGTATCTGTCAGGATAATAATGACTTCCTCGAGAGAGCGCATGAAATGCTTGACTTTTTCCGCAAACGGTCCTACCCAGAGGACATCTTGTCCACAGCTTTCTGTCGCATAACCCAAGTCTCGCGGGAAATGTCCCTCGTCAAACAAACGCGACCTCCTAACAATGCACCTAAGCTCATCCTCACCTTCGATCCACATGCCTATGCCATCAAGCACATTTTCCTGAGACACTGGTCCATCTTGGAATCCGATCCTACCACTCGTGAGGTATTCTCCGATGGCCCTAGGGTAATTTTTCGCCGTAACCAGAGCCTCAGAGACCACCTTGTGCATAGTCGCCTCCCCACCGTTAGTTCATCTGTGGGCACATTCCAATGCCATCGTAAGAACTGTCTGACATGCCCATACGTTGTTCAGACACAGGAGATCACATTTCCCCTAGGCACCTTCTCCTTGAAAGATTCTTTCACTTGCACATCCCGCAATCTGATATATGTCATCATCTGCAAACGATGTGACATGAAATACATTGGTCAAACAGGCAGACGTCTTGCTGACCGTTGTAGAGAACACCTCAGAGACATCAATCAGGGCGCTGACAAACCTGTCCCCAACCATTTCAATTCCTCCAACCATAATGGAGTCGACGATGTATGTGTCACCGCATTGAAAACTTGCTACACAAATAGCTCCGTTATATTAAAAATTGAATGTCAATTAATCAACAATCTGGGATGCGTCCATCCAGCAGGTATTAATACTGTTGTGGGCGCTACTGTATAACTGTGCCACCTTCTCCAACTGTTTACATTGTCCATTACTATGCTGTCATCCCCCTCCCCCATATCCATACCACTGTCTCCACACACCTATATCTTCATATCAGACTGTTCGCATTTTTTTTCTCAATCCTATCTGGCAACTATATTTAAACTCTGCTGCTAAGAGTGCCTTCTCACCTGGCAAATCAGTCTTTTCTGCTCCCACATGGATACATAGTGGTTGTGATTTTTAGTGTTGTGCTTTTTTATATTTCGTTGTCGTATCTATCCGTGTTGTCTTGTACTTGACAAAGATTCTGAGAATCGAAACGTCGTTCTGTGTGTCGTATTGTACGCGTTTGTGTGTTTTTTATTTTATTTTATTTTATTATATTATTCATTTTATTATTTTATTTTATTTTAATTTATTTTATTTTATTTTATTATTCATTTTATATATTTATGGAGTGCTTCTGATTTCGGATTTTCACCTGTATTTCGGGATACGAGATGGATTTCCTTGTAAGGTATGTGCAACGTATCGATGTTTAGTACGTTTCTTCTCGCAGGAGCTTAATATACATATTTGTTTCCAGTACTCGAGAGTCGTCTGCAAGTGTAAAGGTCACATAAGCACGTGCCACCAGACCGACGCCCGCCAGGGATCATTATGCTCTGAGATTACCACGTGCCACCTCAAGTGGGCCGGAGAGAAAGGAGTCTGTGTTTTTATATATTAGCAAATTTGTTGTTTTGGTTTTCAGCTAAAGATGACAAAGATTTGTACCTGTATTATTTGTTCATCAATAAATTAAGATACATATGTGTACCTGTAATTATTTGATCACCAACAAACAATCATATAGATTTGTACATGTAATTATGTGTTCATCAACAAACAATGATACAGATTTGTACATGCAATTATGTGTTCATCAACAAACAATCATATAGATTTGTACCTGTAATTATGTGTTCATCAACCAACAATCATATAGATTTGTACCTATAATTATTTGTTCATCAACAAACAACGATATAGATTTGTATCTGTAATTATGTGTTCATTAACAAACAACGATATAGATGTGTACCTGTAATTATGTGTTCATCAACAAACAATGATATAGATTTGTACCTGTAATTATGTGTTCATCAACAAAAAATCATATAGATGTGTACCTGTAATTATGTGTTCATCAACAAACAACGATATAGATTTGTACCTGTAATTATGTGTTCATCAACAAAAAAAGCATATAGATGTGTACCTGTAATTATGTGTTCATCAACAAACAACGATATAGATTTGTACCTGTAAGTATGTGTTCATCAACAAACAACGATATAGATTTGTACATGTAATTATGTGTTCATCAACAAAAAAATCATATAGATTTGTACCTGTAATTATGTGTTCATCAACAAACAACGATATAGAATTGTACCTGTAATTATGTGTTCAATAACAAACAACGATATAGATTTGTACCTGTAATTATGTGTTCATCAACAAACAACGATATAGATTTGTACCTGTAATTATGTGTTCATCAACAAAAAAATCATATAGATGTGTACCTGTAATTATGTGTTCATCAACAAACAACGATATAGATTTGTACCTGTAATTATGTGTTCATCAACAAAAAAATCATATAGATGTGTACCTGTAATTATGTGTTCATCAACAAATAATGATATAGATTTGTACCTGTAATTATGTGTTCATCAACAAAAAAAAATCATATAGATGTGTACCTGTAATTATGTGTTCATCAACAAACAATCATATATATTTGTACCTGTAATTTTCACATTGGGCAGTGGGGAGCATTTTATGTGATATTCACTGGCATAGGAACGGAGCATAATGGGGACGACCCGTTGCTGTGAAGTTGGAACCGCGACTAACTAACCAACTAACTAACCTGTAATTATGTGTTCATCAACCAACAATCATATAGATTTGTACAAGTAATTTTGTGTTCAACAACAAACAACGATATAGATTTGTACCTGTAATTATGTGTTCATCAACAAACAATCATATAGATTTGTACCTGTAATTATTTGTTCATCAACAAACAATCATATAGATTTGTACATGTAATTATGTGTTCATCAACAAACAATGATACAAATTTGTACATGTAATTATGTGTTCATCAACAAACAATCATATAGATTTGTACGTGTAATTATGTGTTCATCAACAAACAATGATACAGATTTGTACGTGTAATTATGTGTTCATCAACAAACAATGATACAGATTTGTACATGTAATTATGTGTTCATCAACAAACAATCATATAGATTTGTACCTGTAATTATTTGTTCATAAAAAACAACGATATAGATTTGTACATGTAATTATTTGTTCATCATCAAACAATGATACAAATTTGTACCTGTAATTATCTATTCATCAACAAACAACGATATAGATTTGTACCTGTAATTATTTGTTCATGAACAAACAACGATAAAGAATTGTACATGTAATTATTTGTTCATCAACAAACAGCGATAAAGATTTGTACATGTAATTATTTTTTTTATCAACAAACAACGATAAAGATTTGTACTTGTAATTTTGTGTTCATCAACAAACACAAATAAAGATATGTACCTATAATTATGTGTTCATCAAAAAACAAACATAAAGATATGTACTTATAATTATGTGTGCATCAACAAACATTGATAAACACCTGTCTTCTATTTCTTTTACCCTGATTATGTTATGTTGTTTGTCCATCAAGAATGATGATGACCATTCATTTCATCCAGTGGGGTTGAAGGTATGGAGCCGTGGGTTCTAAGATGGCTGATAAGGCCTATTTTGGCTCGAAATGTTTTTTTACAATGTGGGCAAGGAATGCTTGACGTTTCTGGAGGAGGATTTCCTGCAGTGGTTTTTCTGTCCTGCCTTTTCTTCACAGCTCTTGCAGTCCTGGTTGCCTCACATATGACTGCACCTTTGCGTAATGATGCACGCCACGAATTTCGGTCTCTGGCTGCAGCCTCCCAGGTGTCATGAGGAATTCCAAAAGCATTCAGTGAAATTTTCAGAGTGTCTTTAAAGCGTTTCCTCTGGCCACCTTGGGAGCGTTTACCACAACGCAGTTCGCTGTAAAAAATTCGTTTAGAGAGCCTGTGATCTGGCATGCGAGTCAAGTGACCAGCCCAGCGAATCTGATTCTTCATCAGTAGAGTGTGGATACTGGGCATGGATGCTCTTTCTAGGACTTCAGTGTCTGGAATCTTGTCTTGCCATTTAATCTTCAGTAGCCTCCTTAGGCAGACTGTGTGGAAGTGGTTTAATTTCCTACCCTGATTACCCCATTGGGGCACAGACCCTCAATATACTCAGACCAATCCCTCCAATCTTAAGCTATCCCATACAACTCTGTCCATGTCCTCCCATATTTATGTGTCTTCTTCTCCTCCCCTTGTGTTTAATGTCTTCTTCTGTTCCTTTCGCTCTGTGGATTTCAGACAAACGCTTTTCTAGTCATACTATTCCTAGGTTTTCTCAATGTATTCCTATTTTCTGGTTATAATATTCTCAGGTTTTCTCAATGTAATCTTAGTTTCTATTTAAACTATACCCAGGTTTTCTCAATGTATTCCTATTTTCTAGTTATACTAATATCATGTTTTCTCAATGTATTCCTATATCCTAGTTGTACTATTCAAAGCTTTTAATGATAGGATTAGTAAATTACGAATAAAAGGTAAATGGAAAAATATAACGATGATTAATGTACATGCACCTACTGAAGAGAAAGAAGATAATATTAAAGAAGACTGTTATAATGATCTGGAAGATGTCATAGAAGAAACCCCCAAACAGGACATCCTGATTGTACTGGGAGACTTCAATGCAAAAATAGGTAGAGAGCAAACTAATAAAAAAGTGGCCGGTATGGAAAGCCTACATACAACTTCAAATGATAATGGATGGAGAGTCATCAACCTGGCAGAAGCCAAAGGACTGCAGATTAGCAGTACCAGACTACAAAGAAAGGATATACACAAACAAAATTGAAAATCATATGACAAGAGAACCTATAATCAAATAGATCACATTTTAATTAACAACAGAAATGCATCAAACATACAGCAAGTTAGAAGTTATAGAGGAGCTGAGTGCCACAGTGACCACTTCCTCGTTGGAGCAAAATTTAAAATAAAACTTACGAGAGCTTTCTATACTAAATTACAAAGATTACACCCAACATATAACAGAGAAAAACTACAAGACATTACAGTCAAAGAGAAATTTACAGATGAAATAAAATGTAAACTTGAAACTCTAGCAAAACCCTTCGGAGGAAAGCGTTGACCAAACTTGGTTGAACATCAAGAATACAATTCAATCTACCGCAGAAGAATGTCTCGGTGTGTTAACCACGCATAGAAAGAACAGATGGTTCAATCAAAAATGTGAAGAAGCAGTCATTAGGAAGAAGAATGCCAGACATGTATGGTTAAATGACATCAATAACATCCAAAAGGAAGAGCATTATAGAAATGAATGTAAAGAGGCTACAAAAATAGTCAGACAGCAGAAGCGAGAATATATGAGTAATATAATCAAAGATATGGAAACTAATCACCAGAAAAATGAATCCATAAATTTTTTTAAAGAACTGAAGTCAATGAAACGAGGGCACCAACAAAACACATATGGTTTAAAAGACAGAAATGGGAATATGATAAATACCAATGAGGAAATGTGCAACACATGGAAAGAATATTTTATTGAATTACTAAATTGTGAAGCTCCAAGTAACATTTTCCCACAGGAAGAGGTTCTAACATGCGAACCACAAATTGAAGAACCTACATTTGAAGAAATCCTATATGTAATCACACGACTTAAAAACAATAAGGCAACTGGGACTGATGGAATTGCTGCTGAATTTATAAAGGCAGGTGGCCATGCATTACATCTAAAGCTATACAAACTAATAATAAAAATCTGGAGGACAGAAGAATTACCCCATGACTGGAAAGAGTCATTATTGATACCTATCTTTAAGAAAGGAGACAAGTTCCAATGTGGAAATTATAGAGGAATATCACTACTGTCCACAAGCTATAAGATACTATCCGCAGTATTACTAAATAGACTAAAACCATATTCAGAAGACATATTAGGTGACTACCAGGCGGGTTTTAGACAAAACAGATCAACAATAGATCAAATATTTATCTTACGACAAATAGCCGAGAAACATTGGTAATATAAAAGAGATCTCCATAACATTTTTGTGGATTTTAAAAAGGCTTATGATAGTGTCCATAGGAATAGTCTATGGAATGCTATGCAGGAAGTTGGAATACCAAGGAAGTTAATCAACATGACCAGACTATGCATGGAAAATACTTTTAATATAGTAACATATAAAGGCAGGAAATCAGACCCCTTCCAAATAACATCTGGCTTGAAACAGGGTGATGCACTATCGCCGCTACTCTTCAATCTGGCTCTAGAGAAAGTTGTAAGGAAGATAAAGGAGGAATGTGATATTGGAGGAACATCCAAGCTGCTTGGTTATGCAGATGATATAGATATTATAGGGCAAAGTGAACAAAAGACATTGGAAATATTGACTCACTTAAAGGAAAAAGCCCAACAGATGGGGCTGGTTATCAACCAAGATAAGACAGAATATATGGTAATTTCAAGAGACGGAATGGCTAAAAACTCTGGCCACATACAAGTAGATAATATGACCATTAAAAGAACGGAAACATACAAATACCTGGGTACAATCTTCAACTGCTCCAACATCATAAGGGAAGAAATACAAACTAGAATCAACTCTGGAAATAAGATATACTATGCACTACAACATCTACTAAAATCAAAGGCGCTATCTCGTAACACCAAAATCACAATATACAAAACACTGATCAGACCAGTTGTGCTGTATGGCTCTGAAACCTGGAGTACAACGAAAGGAGACGAAGCCTTGTTACAAACCTTTGAGAACAAAATTTTAAGACGCATCTTTGGACCCATTAGGGATACACAAAGTGGAGAGTGGAAAAGAAGAAGTAACAAAGACATTTATGATCTGTTTAAGTCCCCGCTAATCACTGGTATCATGAAGGCTAATAGACTACAATGGCTGGGGCATATAGAAAGAATGGAAGATAATAGGGAAACAAAACTCGCTTACACTCAGGAAATAAATGACCGTAGACCCCGAGGTAGACCAAGAAGACGGTGGAGAGATAATACATGTACAGACCTACAAGCACTTGGAATCAACGACTGGCAAGAGAAGGTCCACCAGAGAGACGAATGGAGACGGATTGTATTTGCAGCAAAGAACCTCAATGGCTCGGAAAGCTGAAGAAGAAGAAGAAGAAGTTATACTATTCCCAGGTTTTCACACTGTATTCCTATTTTCTGTTTACACTATTCCCAGATTTTCTCAATGTATTCCTATTTTCAAGTTTCACTATTCCCAGGTTTTCTCAATGTATTCCTGTTTTCACGTTATAATATTCTCAGGTTTTTCACACTGTATTCCTATTTTCTAGTCATACTATTATCAGGTTTTTCACACCGTATTCCTATTTTCTAGTCATACTATTCTCAGGTTTTCTCAGTGTATTCTTATTTTCTAGTTATACTGTTCTCAGGTTTTCTCAATGCATTCCTAGTTTCTAGTTAAACTCATTGGTACCTTGCCGTCTTGACAGACGATAGTTTGTGCTTTAAAAAAGGCATAATAACTTTTACCTATGGCGGTAGCGCATGTGACTGATAAGGCCAATTTGCGCTGTAAATGTCCGTTCACAGTGGGTGCATGTGAACCCGTGGTCATTTCCACCATCATGCACCATCTTACGTCTCAAACGCTCGGTGTGTGACTTATCTGCAATAATTTTCTCCTTTGTCTTTATTCCATTTCTGATGTTTGCCCTCAATGCAACACGTTCAGTGGCGATTTGCTCCCAATGTGCATTATCAATGCCTGTATCAATCATGTCCCGCTTACACACATCTTTGTATCGTAGTAGAGGCCGACCCTGAGATCTCTTACCCATCTATAATTCACCAAAAAAGATGTCCTTTGGTATTCTAACATCATCCATCCTCCTAAGATGTCCTATCCATCTAAGTCTACGAAGACTGAGCATGGAATAAACTGTCACACAACCTAATCTTTTCCAATACTTCAGTATTTGTGATTTTGTCTTGTCACTTAATACCAAGAATTCTTCGCAGACACCATATATGAAAGCTGTTTAAATGTTTCTCTTAGTGTGAGTAAGTTGTCCAGGTTTCACTGCCATAAAGAAGAGTACTAAGGACACAGGATTGATAGACAAGGACTTTTATTTTTGCAGTAAGCTTCCTATTCTCCCAGACTCATGTTGTTAATCTATTCATTGTTGTTGCTGCCTTACCAATCCGGATGTTGATTTCCTGATCTAGGGATAATTTGCTATTTACCACTGATCCTAGATATGTAAAATGGTTTACCATCTCTAGTTCGGCGTCGTCAATAACGATTGATGGTATCCCGTGTGCACCTTGTGACATAATCTGTGTCTTCTTTTTGCTAATTGTTAAACCAAATTCAGAACAAGCATTGGAGAATGCAGATAGTAGACATTGCAATTCTTCCTCAGAGTGGGTCGTAACTGCAGCATCATCTGCAAAAAGCAACTCTCTGATCAGTACCCTCCTAATTTTGGTCTTGGCCTTCAATCTTTGAGCATTGTAAAGGCCGTCATCTGAGCGTGAGTGAATGTATATACCACCATCCTGATCACGAAATGCATATTTCAGTAGAAGTGAAAAGTATATTCCAAAGAGGGTGGGAGCTAGTACACAACCTTGCTTAACTACATTCATTTCTAGTCATACTATTCTCAGGTTTTCTCAGTGTATTCTTATTTTCTAGTTATACTATTCTCAGGTTTTCTCAATGCATTCCTAGTTTCTAGTTAAACTATACCCAGGTTTTATCAATGTATTACTATTTACTAGTTATTATATTCCCATGTTGTCTCAATGTATTCCTATTTTCTATTTATTCTATTCTCTGGTTTTCTCATTGTATTCCTGTTCAGCGACAATTTCTTTTATTCACTTTTCTTTCAGTGATATTTGTCTAGTTTTCTCCTTGTGTTCCGCATTGTTGATTCTGTCAAGCCATTTTATTCGTTCAATTCTGCGCAGGCACCAATAAGTGAATGTTTGTAGTATATCTGTAATTGTTTTCGCCGTTTTTCCATGAGTTAACGTTACAATTTAATATGTTGATTTTAAATTTAACTTCTTTTGACTTTCACAAATTTCCGAGTACTAAAAAAGTTCTTGTATCTTTCTGTATTCTTATTATGATATCTCCTTCTGTTCCACCGCCTTTGTCTACTCTACTACCTATGTAGATGTATGACTCCTTCTCTTGACGTGTGGTTTCACCAAGGGACATCATATTATCATTTGCTTGATTCATTCTTGTTGTCTTTGCCTTTACCCTATGCATGTTGAAACCAAATGTGCTACCTTCCATCCAATATCGTAATTTATCCTGCATCTGGTTTCGCGCATGAGACAATCTCATCATCATCATACTCACAGCTTGTTCCGCTTGCACGTTGCTGTTTCGATGTGAACCATACACAGCGGGAGAGTGCCCGTTTATGGGCTTCATATATCGAGATTCCCATAGGCTCTCTTATTCGCTATGCCCATTGTTTTCCCGGTCGGCCTCTTCTTCTGGTTCCAAGCAACAAACAAAGATTAAAAGCAAGGCAATGCTATCAGCATAGACCAGATCATCTAGTTCAGTGGTTCTCAACCTTTTATGGCCCATGCTCCCCTCTTTTTTTTCACCATATTTTCAGAACGTCATTACCACCCCCCCCCCCCTTTCGTATTTCCTACCTAAAATCCCCCCCCCTCTCGCCCCTACACAGTATACGTAATAATGGAAGCACATACTGAAACAAGTCTAGACGTCCACATAAAACGTGATTTGTGGGTCTACTTACTTTATAAAACTAATTTTAGAAGGGTGAGACGTACAGAACCGTAAAGTATGAAGGGAAAAACAAGATCAAGTAAACGGTTCTTGTATTAACGCGATCTTGAAATAATCTTCATTCCTCACTGGAAACCCCAGAATTCCCCCCTGGGGGGGGGGGGGGAGATTCCCCACCGGTTGAGAACCACTGATCTAGTTGCTCTGGCAGAGTCCATTGTTAGATTTCTGGAAATGCTTGTTGTTGTCGTCTTAACCAAGTCTTGTACCTGTAATTATTTCGTTTTCAACCATCACAAATAAGGCATTTGTTTACATTACTTTACTTTACACTGGGCTACTTTAATTTACTTCACATTACATTACTTTACTTCACATTGCGTTACTTTACGTTATCAGAAACAAGGAAAATTAACAATTAATTAAACGTAATTAACACAAACCAGCCACACACATACACCCTTCGCAGTCATAACCACACAATCCCTACACACCCAGAATTGCCACACAAACACACATACACACTCATCTACACACACCACAATAATACACACACCCGATACACACCAAAATCACACACCCATACACACATCACATATAATGAATTATTAAAGTTTTGAAGGTACACGCATAAATGGTTTTCATGTTAGAAACAAAAAAAGTTTGATTTTGTTCCATGATTGAAATATTGTACAATATCACATTGGCTTCAAATACAATTGTAAAGGAAATATTTTGAGTAAGTAACACTAGTGTACAGCTTTTGTATCTAATAAGTCAAAATTTGAGACAGGAGAAAATATAAGAAGTACATTTTTGTAAAGACATTGTTTGAGTAACACGAGTGTACAGCTTTTGTACATAATATGTCCAAATTTGAGACAGGAGAAAATATCAGAAGTACATCTTTCTTTCTTTCTTTCTTTCTTTCTTTCTTTCTTTCTTTCTTTCTTTCTTTCTTTCTTTCTTTCTTTCTCCTGCCCATTATCCCGTATTGGGGCATATACTATCAACCAAATCACACCAAGCCGTCCTGTCTTTTGCTATCTCCTGCAGTTATCTCCATTCACCCCCCCCCCCCCCCACCATTCCACTTTATATTATTCCCCAACTCTCCAACTAAGTCGTTTGCATTGTGGATTCCAGACAAGGGAGTATCTAGTAATATTTTCCCGTTTTATAAATTCAACGTGTGTCCTTTCCACCGCCAGCTTGGCAGCGTGTATTCCTCACCTGTTGGTTCACATGCATTTGTGTAGTTCTCTCCATGAGCTCATCATTGGTGACTCTGTCACATCATTTTATTCCCACTATTCTACATAAGCACCAATTAGTGAATGTTGTAGTTTATTTGTAATTATGTTAGGTCTTCTCCATGTTTCTGACGCATTCAGTAGTAACTATTTCACACTGGAGTTAACAATTCTAAGTTTAGTGTTAAGTTCAACTTCCTCTGATGTCTGCAAATTTCCTGGTGCTAGGAAAGCCTCTCTTGCCCTGTGTATTCTTATTTTCTTATTTTAGTATCTCTATCTGTTCCCCCCCCCCCCCCCCCACTCATTTAAAAAAAAAATCATCACTGCTTTCCAAATACGTGTGGGATTTCATCAAGGGAGATCGGGTTGTTATTTTGTTGCTTTAATCTCACCATCTTTGTCTGACCTCTTCACAAAATATCGCATCCTGACTCTGAGATATGATGATACATCACAAAATATTACGTCCTGACTCTCAAATATGATGATACATCACAAAATATTTCGTCCTGACTGTGGTGACGCATTACAGATGATCACGTCTTGACTCTGAAATTTGATGATACATCACACATTATCACTATCACTTTCAAATATAGCAAAGCCTCACAAAATATCACTATCACTCTCAAATGGTGTCATACATTACAAACTAGTCCATCGCTCTCAAACAATGTCATAAATTACAAATTAGTCCATCTCTCACACGAAATGATGCCTCACAAACTATCATCTTCAAACGTACTGTTGTCTCACAAATTATCACTATCACTCTCAAATAATGTGAACAATTTAAAATAGCATGAAGTAATGTAGTTTTGATTTCAGATCACAATTACGGAAAACATAGAACGTTGCGGCGACTAGCCATCATCAGCAAACAAATTCACAGAACACAACATATCATAACTGAGAAGACACTACCTTTACTACATTAAGGCATAATAACACAATGAGAAGAATGGGAAGATGAACAATACAATGAGAACAACGAAAAGAAAATGAACGAAATGAAAAAAAAAACAATATGTGCTACAGAATGCCAGGTTGTGATACAACCATGGCTCTTGGCGTTGATACTCTTGTATAGACAGTCGTGAGCGAATGCGATGCAATAGGAACGGAGTTAAGGGATGGGAAAGCCCCAGTGAAGGTCCAGAGAAATGCGTGGAAGTGGTTCGTGAAGACGGGGAGGAAGGTTAGGCGGCAAACAGTGGAAGCAATGGAGATATGATGGTGGGCTGCGAGTGAAAACTACAAAATAGTGGTAATGCGTCAAAAACTATCACTATCATTTTCAAATATGGTGATGCATCACAAACCATCATTGTCCGTATCGGTATCCGACTCGGCCCGCTTCTTGAATTTTTCTAACAGCAGTTTATATTTCGTTTTCACCACCCCAGACTTTGATGATTTACGACAATAGAGCCATGCAAGTATCACACAAATGGCTACCACGACCACTCCTCCTACTACCATCCCGATAATCATGCCTGTTGTGGTGGAAGCTTCTCTCTCGTAGACGTTGTCTTGCGTGAGCGTGCAGTGTACAACAACGACCAGGCCGGTCTCTGCTGGCAGGGAGCACGGGAAGCAGGAAGTCTCATTGTGCCTGGGGAGGTTCATGAACGTGTTTTTGGCGCACGGTTTGCAAGCTACCCAGACTCCTGTCTGACACCGACGAAGAACATACTCGCCCTTGAGGCAACTGTTTCCTCTGACCACGCTTCCCTCACAGTTCTGGCTAGTTGTCGCAGGTTGCACTGTAACAGTTCTGCCTGGGACACAGTCAAATGAATGAGATCCATTATTCCACTTGACCTTCATATTGGGCCTCGGACAGCAGATTGTGTTATGGTCTTGAGAACAAGGCTCTCCCAAATACGGTGCCTCATTTTTAAGTTCACATCGAGCACACTGCTTACATTCATGGTTCCAGTCGAAGAAGTAGCCATCAACGCAGCCAAACACACGATCCGACTCCGGTGTGCAATCTTTGATCACAATTTCAGCAATGATATGTTCGTCTTTGGGTTTACAACGATTACACTCGGTGTAATTGTGCTTGTCTTCGTTCATGAAGTGTTCTTTGGGACACGGAGAACAAGAGACCTCACCAGTATCAGCAACTACAACATACTGGCCTCTACCACAGAATCTTCTCTGTTGGTCACGGACCTCGGAATTTGAAGACCTGGACAACGGGGTTCCGGGTACAACATCCAGTAGAAATGTAAAGATAGCCATTATCGGAAACAGGTGTTGCAATGCCATTTTCAAAGATTGTTCAATTTTCTTTCTTAGTTTCGTTTTTACCATGGGGTGTCGCAGTGCATTGTCCTTTTTGTTTATCTTCTATATAGTTTTAAGTCTTCTACAAATGACCTGTATATTTTCTTCGTCGTTTTGTGTAGGCTTCCGCCTTCTACTATGAAAGTTAAATATGTATATATCTTACCCTTTTGTTATCTTTACCTATTCCGCACTGCTATTTAGCCATATTTAAGGCTCCTATTTCACCCGCACCGGTCTCTGTGGCTAAGGGCTTGCGAACGCGGTTTGTGAGCCCGTATACCCGGGTTCCAAACACGGCGGTGCTGGTTTTTTCGAAAAAGGTATAGGGGCCGGTCGTTCAGAAAGCAATGGCAAACTACTGAACGTAACACTTGCCTAGAACATCAACAGCAGCTGAAAAATGCTGGTGTTGACTGCAACGTCCCGTAAGGGATACGCAACAACAACAAAATTTCACCCGTCCATTGCGCGAGAATCAGTAGCGGTTCTCGCCGCGTTGGTGACTTAGCTGTATGTGAGCCGGCCGCTCAGAAAGCAATGGAAAACTACTGAGCGTAATCTTGCCAAGAAATCAACAATCAGCTGACAGATGCTGACAGCGATGTCCTTTAAAGATATGCGGGGGAAAAAAATAATTCTATAACAATGTACAGAGATAATCACGCTTTTAAGTAATGCCCCTGTGGACTGTCATGGTGAATAGAAGTCTTGCCATTCTGTAATATCTATGTGTAAATACTGTCCTCGCCTACGCTAGGTAGTAAACGGTATCTTACAGTTTGACTTCCACAATCACAGTGGTCGCATGGAAGCCACTAAATCACCGAATGAACATTGCAATAGACAACCTCCGGTTTCCGTGCAGCGGAACTTAGGCCAGAACAGCCAATAACGGCGGTTACATCCCTTGGTGTACATGTACATACATGATAACTGTATATACGCAAGTGCTTCACAGATATGCAAATATGAAGGTCAGGTTCTTTAAATATATCCTACGTGTCTGTGGTATTTAAGATGAAACAGTCACAGGGTGACTCATTAATCTGTTTTCTGGAATATTACTCCAATGATATTTCCTTGTCTGAGGTGATTCAAACTGTGATTCTTATCCAGACTGAAGTTAACCAATAGGACACTGCACTTTTTCATATGATCTGAAAATATATTTTGATAAAAGTAGTTAATTTAATGTATTCTTTGTCTGTCTGTCTGTCTGTGTCCTGTCTGTCTGTGTCATGTCTGTCTGTCTGTCGGTGGCATGTCGAGACAAGAACACTGAGTTGATCCATGACTCTGGTGATCGAGGGAGATGGCGAAAAATGACCGCCCACGCTTATCGGCATGGCACATGATATGATAGGTTGTAACTTACCGATAGCAAACGGAAGGACCAGGTGGGAGAGCTGGGGTGGGAGGTAACTGAAAGCCATGTTTTATCTAATGTTTGATCTAGAAACCTAGTGGTTGTCCTTGGCGGGTGTCGTTGCTGAACATTGACGTCACAAGACTGCTCCCATGTTTCATGCCAAAACTGGAACACGTCTTTGAGGCATGGCCTATGAGTTTCAAAGATTGCCCTGATTCTTCGTATAAGGGAAGAACTAGTAGCGGAATTGATCACCCATGAAGCTGTCTGAGCTCGGA
Source organism: Cepaea nemoralis (assembly GCA_014155875.1). Lineage (NCBI taxonomy): Eukaryota > Metazoa > Mollusca > Gastropoda > Stylommatophora > Helicidae > Cepaea > Cepaea nemoralis. The sequence continues at coordinate 69,449 of JACEFZ010001600.1, forward strand.
GGCCTCAGCAACACAGTCCCCGGGTCGAGCGCCGGGGAGGGAGGAGAATCTTTACATTGAACTTACTGCGACAGATGGAAGCTATGTCCAGGGATCATACAATTTGAAGCCATTACATCTGTTTTAAGAGTTACAACAAGAGGATTCTTAACCTTCTCTCTCTCTCTCTCTCTCTCTCTCTCTCTCTCTCTCTCTCTCTCTTTCTCACCCCCTCTCTCTCTCTCTCTCTCGCCCTCTCTCTCTTGCTCTCTCTCTCTCTCACTTTCTCTCTCTCTCTCGCCCTCTCTCTCGCTCTCTCTCTCTCTCACTTTCTCTCTCTCTCTCTCGCTCTCTCTCTCTCGCCCCCTCTCTCTCTCTCGCTCTCTCTCTCTCTCTCATTACTCTAATCGTATTTTCTGCCTGTGCATTCCAAGAACGGCCTATCGTCAACTTGTTCCCTAGATGTCCTCTAATGTCTCATACAGAGGGTGCTCCTCGTCCACTGCCACCCTAATGTCGGGATGATATCTGCCATGCCGTAATTCCTCTTTCACTGTGTTTTGCCATGGAGATATCATATAATCGAACTTACGGAAAGGTACTGGCTCCTTAAAAATTGGAATGACGATACCACTCAATAATTCTATGGTGAACTTTGAAAGACAACGTAAATGGGAGAATTCAAGGAACTAACACCGCTTTATTGCGGCAGTTGACAAAGCTGATACGTTTCAAAGTGTAATAATTAGCGCATCTATTGTTGCCAGATTGGCATCTAATATAAACATACACAAAATGGTTTACTACAACCTGTCCAACGTATCTTTTCGTTGTTATGCTTGCGTTGGTGTGACTTTATTCGTATCCTTTAGTTTTCCTGCAGTGTTTCATTTGAGAGTTCTTTACCTCCTTTCTATGGCGAAATCTAGCACCTGTTCTGTGGCAATATCCTGCATATTAAAGAGATACATTTCTAAAGACTGATATGAGGATGAAGTGGCAAGTAGATTACGTTGTATTTGGATGGCGTTGCAATAAGAAAAAGTCGATGTATTCAAGTGTTCGGGAACTTTATTAACAGCAGATGGAAGATGTGTTAAGAAAGGTAATTGTAGAAAAACCAAAGTAAAAGCAGCACTTCACAAGATGAAGAATATTATATTTATCTTCGTCAAATGAGGTGAGAAAAAGAGCTAAAGAACTAATGAACGAATTTTAATTTCAAAGGGTCACAAATTGGACACGCAGGCCCTTCCAACCACTCATCTTTCGCACATAAATTACCTATTGTGCATATTACATTCATCAGAATTCTTAAGAGCTATATTGAGACAATCCTGAAATAAAGAAGCGAATCATGAACAATTGGCAGACAAGTGAGAAATTATGTGGAGGCTGTGGAGATGTGGTTTTATAGATGAATGATAAGAACACTGTGGACAGACATAAAAGAGCAATGTAAAGACCTTGAGAGAAGTTCACTCACAAAAAGAACTGATTGCTCACATCAGAAGAAGAGAGTCCACATTCTTATAGCATGTCGTGAACAGAAAAAAGCTGGAGTATGTTGTCATAGCGGGAAAGTTGGAGGTGAAGAGAGGCAAGAGAAGACAAAGAGGGAAGATGCAGGACAATATGTCATCATGGCTTGGGCAAACACCAGTATCAGAAATGACTGGCAGCACAAGAGACAGAAAGTTGTAGGCAGGTATGATCACAAACGCCACACGGCATGAATTATAATAAGAAGAAGCAGCAGAAGCAATAAGAGGTCGCGATATTAGGGACTGAAAGATATAAACGATAGCGGACACAGCACTACGTTTGATGAAAACTGTAACAAAATAGTTAAGAGAACTCGAAGATTATTTACAGTCGGGAATGTACTCTATATTCTTGAACAGTGTAAGCTAGCTAAACTATGGGAATACAGTTAGTCCATGATCATGTTATCCGTATATTGCGGACATTCTATTTTATTGTCCATGAATAATGGCTGCAGTATCCTCAATAACGAGTATTGAAACGAGACTACTGCCTTGATGCTTTAACATCAAAATGTGTCCGGATTGATTGAAATGATCAGGTAGGAAGAGCGAGGGATGCAGAGACCTAAACTTCTACTGGGAGAATGAGAGTTTGCTATTATCGTCAGCTTTCTCATCTAACAGGATGTTGCCTGTCATTTACAGGACATTGCAATCAACGCCTGCATTTATTTATTGGCTGCTTATTTATAAGGTAACTTTAGTCCAGTAGTTTGCCGTTGCTTTCCGTGCGGCCGAAGCCTAATGCAAGGAAATTACATAGAAGCGCAAAACATACATCAAAAGCGTCTTGTGTTTGTCTTTCTGTCTACTTTAAATTGTGAGAATTGTATGGATATTTTGCCCTGACCATGCGGGTGTACGAGGGAATGAATAGGCTGATAGGCTAGCAGGGAATTCACCTCTTGGTGGTATCTTGCCTATGGACAAGGGGGAGGTGGTTGTGCGCTTGTGGGACCAGGTGGAGAAGGCGGAGGAACAGATTGAGAACCCATATGTGGAAAGAATGAGATTGCGGGGGATCGGCAGGGGTTCTGGAAGAATCTCAAAACTGAGAGGGAAGACCAGGAGAACATTTAATCAAATAGCGGTGGGAATGATTAGTAGTATGACTCTTCGCTGGCTGTTGAACGAGGGGACTGAGCACGTATGGGAATGTCCTGAGTGCAGTGATGTCGGTTCTTGACTCAACTCAACTCTGTCTACCTTAAAATTACCAGACAAGTGAAGCATCGCATGTGAGAACCTTGGCCTCGAATAAAAGAGGCTGTTACAATAACAATGCATACCCATATACCGGTATATGCACATATACCAACTCCGCATATACATAAACAAAATACATTTATATAAGGAACACAAACAGCGCATTCAGGCGTACTGGGGTTTGCCGTATAGAAATTGAGATAAAACACAAACAACGCACTGAGGCGCTTGCCCAGGCTTCCTAGGACCAGCTGGGACTGGACTAGTCATGTCGGTATCCCGCCGACAGCCTTTACTGTCCAGATAGTGTCCAGAAACCATTGTAGACTACATGTCCAGGGAACATTGTTCATTAAACCAAGAAACAACACTTCCCACCTCGGCGCTGATTCCAGCACGTGACCACTGATTCACCAAGCACAGGTACCAGCCAATGTTCTATGACGACTCCCATACGGACCGTTGATTATGTCAGAATGTATATCATAACATGTTTACATTGATTTTCCGTTTAATTTTCATGGACACAATTTCTTATATCAAGTGCATGTTTATCAAAAGGTGCACCAATATCTGGACGCGCGACAGACGTGTCGGGAAAACCTCAAACTTTGCAATGCAGACTGAATAGATTTCTTAGAATTGAATAAGGAACTCGGTCTATTGAAAATCTTGGCTTACTTTCAGTTTTACATTTGGTAAGAATGTGCTTTGTCATATTTACAAAATGTTGCTGCATGAATGCATACACACAGACACATATATTCAAACATACATGCACACACGGACAGCGGATAGAACAGACAGACAGAACAGACAGACAGACAGACAGACAGACAGACAGACAGACAGACAGACAGACAGACAGACAGACAGACCGACCGACGGACAGACAGACAGACAGACAGACAGACAGACAGACCGACCGACTGACCGACCGACCGACTGACCGACCGACCGACCGACAGACAGACAGACAAACAGACATGACAGAACAGAGGTTAATTGAACTAGAACATTATATACAACTATAAGGAAGAGGCTAATTAACTTAGAACAATATATACAACTATAAGGAAGAGGGTAATGAAACTAGAACAGTATATCCAACTACTGCATAAGGAAGAGGCTAATTAATTTAGAAAAATATATACAAAAAAGTCGCTTAAAAAACGACAGGGTCGACTTCAGTACACCGAGTTTTTATCTCCCACATGGCCCAGACTCTTTCCGCAGCGCGGAAAGCGTGGCACAAAGCACTAACTCCGTAGCTCTCCGAAAAAATGCACTCGGTGAACCGAAGGACGCGGCCCGGAATCGAACCCACACCCTTCAGAGCACAAGGCAGACGGCTTAACCACTTCTCCATGGAGCCTCCCGAACAACAATATATACAACTATAAGAAATAGGATAATGAAACTAGAACATTACATCCAACTATAAGGAAGAGATGTTTGAAACGAGAACATTATATAAACTATAATGAAGAGACTAATGGATTTAGAGCAATATATACAACTATAAAGAAGAGGCTAATGAATTTAGAACCTACAACTATAAGGAAGAGGCTAATGAATGTAGAACAAAATCTACAACTATAAGGAAGAGGCTAATGAATGTAGAACAAAATCTACAACTATAAGGAAGAGGCTAATGAATGTAGAACAAAATCTACAACTATAAGGAAGAGGCTAATGAATGTAGAACAAAATCTACAACTATAAGGAAGAGGCTAATGAATGTAGAACAAAATCTACAACTATAAGGAAGAGGCTAATGAATTTAGAACCTACAACTATAATGAAGAGGCTAATGAATGTAGAACAAAATCTACAACTATAAGGAAGAGGATAATGAAACTAGTACATTATATACAACTAGACGCAGGCATGTGGATTCAATTATTTTTTTCAATATTAATCTGGGATCCCTGGTCTGCCCAAGCTAAAATGGGAATGAAGATTTGTATGGGGAAGTAAAGACGACTGGGGTAACACTAACCAAGTCATCCAGCGAGGACGATTGGTCTATAACATCGGGGCCTAGCACCACGGGCCCAGTGCGCCTAAAGGTGTGTGAAAGGTCCCTCTACGTGTAAGGGGCCAAACACTGTGTTCTTTTGTCACGTGATGGGAGGAGCGGGTTTGGAGAACGTCCTGACACTCGGCTGGTCAGCGGTGGAAGAGGCAGCGGCAGACATACAGGCACGGGGCTTGATCTTCTAGGGCGATTGAATGGGTTCAGCAAGGAATGAAATTGTCCAAAACAGTGGAGACATACAGACATGAAGCTTGGTGTTCTAGTGCGATGGCATGAGGGACTTTTAGGAATATAATTGATCCAAATCACTGGAGACATGGGTCTATCGAGAGATATGAAAGCCTACATCACAAGGAAATCCGGTGTTGATGACCACGAGGATGATGATAATGATGACCACGAAGATGATGGTAATGATATGAATGATGTTTTGAAATTCATGGAAATAAATTCAGAATAAATCTTCAACAGAAAGTTAATACATAAATCTTCAACAGTAAATTAGCATATAAATCTTCAACAGCAAGTTAACACATACATCTTTAAAAGAATGTTAACACGCAAAGAGAAATATCCTGCACCACTGAATCACATCCCTGAGACTTCTAACTGTACATACCGTGTTTTGAAGGACCGTATATCTGCAAAACTGAATAAATCAGACACACCGCTAGGCCTGGAATGTCTGTCAGACAAACCTACGCAAAATAACGCTGGGCACACAGCAACCGTGTCTGTAGCCAACGTCTTTCAACAGTGATTGCCCAGGTACTTAACTTAAGCATGACATAAGTAAAACCACGTGACATGACGTTATCAAATGTGTACCCTTTTCTCGCTTGTTATCGCATACGTACATACATACATGCCGGCTCCGTGTCAAAGAGTTACAGTAGCGGCTCGTAATCCCGCATACCGAGTTCGAAACACAGCTGTGGGCGATTTGGCAGTGGATCGCCTTAAGTTTTATTTTATGAAATGATATGGGTGCCGGTCGTTCATAAAGCAATGGCAGAGTACAGAACGAAAACTTGTCCAGCAGTCACGAACAGCCAAAACATACTGGGGTTGACTGCTACGTCCTGTAAAGGATATGCAGCTAACATACATGTAGACAAAAGGCGTGTGCTGGAACCTGTTGCCCCACTTTTTATGTGTGCTGCCGTAATGTGGACCTCAAGAGTGTGCACGGCTATTTATCCCACTCCCTAAACCAGGCAAAGACCATTCATAGTTCAATGTCTATATATATAGGAAGAATACATTTGGTTAAGTGGTGGAGAAGATAGTTGCTGTTTAACTATAGACATACTTGGAAAGAGAAGAGCTATACCCAAGAGTGTTGCGGAGCTTCTGGTCAAGGAAAGACACCTGGTCAAATGCAGCAACATATGATTTTGATGTTTTGAGGGGTTCCAGATTAGACAGGAAACAGACCGACAAGCCGAAAATCATGGGATGCTCATGCAGAGGACACAATAAGAGAAATTTGCATGCTTAAGGCCTTTGGGAGAGGAGAGGAGCGAGTCAGAATATTAGAAGGAAAGTCAGACTTTTGCAGGGGCATAATCACATTTGACCTGGAGTGTAGGGGTTGGCCCGTAGAGTGCGCTGGATGGGGGCTGCATCAATTAATTCACGGTAATTTGCACCCAGGTGATGTAATCTCTACACGGATGGCTCTGTGCTAAAAGGCAAACTAAGTACCATGGGGTTCATAGTGAAGGGTAATGGATGATGTTTAATGCAGGATAGCCTGGCACATGATATCACACCATCTAATCTGATAATGGAGGTGGAGGCAGTCACAGCGGCGGTCCTCTGGCTGGAGAACAAACAGTACACTCATGTACTGATTGTGGGACGCAGAGGTGTTTCCAAGGCACCAGGGCCGGGTTATATACTGGCCAAGACCTATTGACGCGTCCTCGTCGAGCGTCCTGGGCAACAGTTCCCTTCGGGGTCCTGGCTAAAGTCAGTAGGATCGCCGATTCCTCCGAAGTCGGAGAGTGTCTGCCTGTACGGCGAGGAACCACCAGTCTGCACACCAATAAGCCAGACATGGGACAACGGATACTCACGCAAAACTCAGGTCCTGTATGACATCACACTGATGTTGGACACCAGGATGCCTTCATCCGACATACATACAGGACTTCACGTTGGAGCTCAAGCCATCGAACACAAGCAAGCAAGCAAGCAAGCATGTACTGATTGTAACGGACTCAAAGAGCATGGTCAGAAATGTGAAGACAGGCATGCTTCAATTTTAAAAATCAATGCAGGAAGCAACCTGTTAGATCCTTTGCCCAGAATATACTGGTGTGATGGGTAACTAGCGGACGGACAGATGGACTGAGTCTGTGCTGTTGGGTGGGGTACTCGAGCACGATAAGGTAAATGTGACCGGGTCATGTGTATAGTGCGGACGAACAGAGACGGCATAGCCTAGACAGACTGGTGCATCGGGGAATGACCAGAGGATCTGGCTGACACTCAGGACTCCAAGGAAAGGCTAGATGGTCACATATCAGACTGCATCTGCTATTATCTTTCCTAGCTGTTGGAGATAAGAACGTATCACGTATAGAAATGTTACTAGCGCTGTGATGTCGGTTCTTGGCTCAAATCAAATGAAATTAAATGCACATTTTCTGCGAGAAACTATTTAACGAAAAAATTACGAAGGTTGATTATGAACTGTAGCTGTTTCATTACATTGGTTATTGGTTATTCGCTAACAGGGACGTTATTGCTGCCCTAGAGACGCCTCTATATGTGCTCGGTCTCCCTCACAAAATATCGATATCTCATCGCCATTATATGCCATACTGATAAGCGACGACAGCTATGGTTCGCCTTCTCACATATTCACTGGAGTCTTAGATCAGATCTGTACTCTTGTCTTGATCATGCCATGTGGCTAATCCATCCAGATATTTATCTCTCTGCCCTCTCTTTGCCCTCTTCACATTAATCTTGCCAGTTGTCACCAAGTTTATCTTAACGCGTATTTGTCCTCAGAATGTTCCGAGAATGTATTGAGGTCTTTGGATTATATTAACAGATTCTGTGCCAAATAAAAAGTAAATTTGGACCAAACAAAATTGAACGACAGAAAGTGGCAGTGACGATGTGTCACAGTTATGACTTCAAAGTTGATAATATGGTAGCAGGAATGTTGTATTATATCGCAATTACAACATTTCGGCTATATATAAGCTCATGATAGATATGGGAAGTCGTTTAAGACGATTAATCATTCCACGGCACTTAATAATTCAACCCTCGTAGCAATCTGGTTAAATGTACTTCCAACAGGTTCTCCAAATCGACCTGTAGCACTAGTTAAGGTTTCTAGTTTATGCTGCTACAGTCTGCACGGTCTTGTCTCATTGCCAGGTGTGTTCATGTACAGAATCTGACACCCCATTACTTATCTGGATGTACATAAAGAGCAACGAACGTGGGGTCCAGTTAGAAAAAAATGCACCAGCACAGGCGGGAAGCAGCATGGACAGGGCCTATATCATCAGTACAGTACGGGCCCGGTGGCTGATGTCGACGAATCTGTGAGGCTAGATCGATGACACGACATGGGAATGACGCCTGGCTAAAAACGTTGATGTCGTCTTCGAGGTCAAAAGGGAGAAAAAAAAGGGGGGGGGGGGGGGGGGGGGGGGGGGTATATTATAACCAACCTCGTGTGAACATGAGGAGGGATACTTAGAGATAGTGCTGTATCGGAGGACTGAGCACCGGTGGGAATATTCGATATGCGGGGATGTTGATTGTCATAACATAACATAACATGACATAACATAATCTATATCTATAAAACAAAGTGTATGTATGTAAATATATATGTAAATATATATGTATGTCCTTTATTTGTTCGCGAACGGCCCATCCGATTGAGATGAAATTTTCTACACGCCTTCCTTTCATTCCAGAGCTGTCAACTGTCATAGTTTTTTTTTCTTCTTCCTCCTCCTCCCTCCTCCCCCTCCCAAAATACGTACGTAAATATATGATGATGATGATGAAAGAATCCCCGAACCAAAACGCTAGGGAAAGGGAAGAAAATGACGTGACTACACAGAATCGTCACACGGCAATCATCATCATCAAGTGCCGTGCCGGCTGGCGTAGGCGTTCATGGCTCTCCGTAGATCTCAGTCTTTGGTTTTTTGGATCAACTCTGCTGCTGATATTCCTCCATGCCACGGCAATATCAATAACAATTCATCTTTTTATGTGTAAGGAAGTTATCTACAGTCGTGTAGAAGGGAAGAACTAGACGAGTATGAATTCGGAATGGCGAACTCTCTCCTCCTCTCTTCTCCTCCCTCTACCTCCTCCCTCCACCCTTCTCCTCTTCCTCCTCCCTCTCATCCCTCTCCCTCCTCCCTCCTCCTTCTCCCTCTTCCTCTCCCCTCCTCCTCCATCCTCCTCCCTCCTACTCCCTCCGCCTCCTCCCTCATCTTCCCTCCTCCTCCCTCTCCCTCCTCATCCCTCCTCCTCCTCCTGCCTCCCTCCTCCTCCTGCCTCCTTCTCCCTCATCATCCTCCCTCCTCCTTCTCCCTTCTTCTCCCTCTTCCCTCTTCCTCCTCCTACCTCCTCCCTCCTCCTCCCTCTACCTCCTCCTCCTCCCTCCACCCTCCTCCTCCTTCTCCTCCTCTTCCTCCTCCCTTTCCTTCCTCCTCCTCCTCCCTCTACCTCCTCCTCCCCCTACCTCTTTCCTCCTCCCTCCTCCTCCTCTTCCACCTCCCTTTCCTTCCTCCCTCCTCATTCTCCCTCCTTCCTCTCCTCCTTCCTCCTCCTTCCTTCTTCTCCTCTGCCTCCTCCCTCCTCCTCTCCCCTTCCTCCTCCTCCTCCTTCTCCTCCTCCCTCCTTCTCCCTTCTTCTCCTCCTCTCCCCTCCTCCTCCTACCCTCTTCCTCTTCCCCTCCTCCCTCTCCCTCCTCCATCCTCCTCCTCCCTCTTCCTCCTCCTCCCTCTTCCTCCTCCTTCCTCTTCCTCCTCCTTCCTCCTCCTCCCTCTCCTCCCTCTTCCTCCTCCATCCTCCTCTCCTCCTCCTTCTTCCTCCTCCTTCCTTCTCCTCCCTCCTCCTCCTCTTCCTCCTCCTCCTACCTCCTCCTCCTCCTCCTCCCTCCTCCCTTTTCCTCCCTCCTCCTCCCTCTACCTCCTCCCTCCTCCTCTCCACTCTTCCTCCTACCCTCTTCCTCTTCCCCTCCCCCTCCTCCCTATCCCTCCTCCTCCCTTCACATTCCTCCTCCTCCCTCTTCCTCCTCCTCCCTCCTCCTCCTCATCCCTCCTTTCCCTCCTCCTCCTTCTTCCTCCCTCCTCCTCCTCCTCCCTCCTCCTCCTCTCCTCCTTCCTCCTCCTCCTCCTCCTCCTCCCTCTACCTCCTCCCTCCTCCTCCCTTCACATTCCTCCTCCTCCCTCTTCCTCCTCCTCCTCCTCCTCTTCCCTCCTCCTACCTTCTCCTCCTCCCTTCCTCCTCCCTCTACCTCCTCCTCCCTTCACATTCCTCCTCCTCCCTCTTCCTTCCTCCTCCCTCCTCCTCCTCATCCCTCCTTCTCCCTCCTCCTCCTTCTTCCTCCCTCCTCCTCCTCCCTCCTCCCCCTCCTCCTTCCTCCTCCTCCCTCTCCTCCTCCTCACTCCTCCTCCTCCCTCTACCTCCTCCCTCCTCCTCCCTTCACATTCCTCCTCCTCCTCCCTCCTCCTCATCCCTCCTCCTCCCTCCTCCTCCTCTCTCCTCCTCCCTCCTCCTCCTCCCTCCTCCTCACCACTCCTCCTCCCTCCTCCTCCTTCTTCCTCCCTCCTCCTCACTCCTCCCCCTCCTCCTTCCTCCTCCTCCCTCTCCGCCTCCTCCCTCCTCCTCCTCCCTCCTCCTCCCTCTACCTCCTCCTCCTCCCTCCTCCTCCCTCTACCTCCTCCCCCCTCCTCCCTTCACATTCCTCCTCCTTCCTCTTCCTCCTCCTCCCTCCTCCTCCTCTCTCCGCCTCCCTCCTCCTCCTCCTCCCTCTACCTCCTCCCTCCTCCTCCTCCTCCTCCTCCCCTCCTCCTCCTCCCTCCTCCTCCTCCCCCTCCTTCTCCTCCTTCTCCCTCCTCCTTCTCCCTCTTCCTCCTCCCTCTTCCTTCTCCCTCCGCCTCCTCCCTCCTCCTACTCTCTCCTCCTCCTCCCTCCTCCTCCCTCTCCCTCCTCCTCCCTCTCCTCCTCCTGCTCCCTTCTCCTCCTGCGTTCTCCTCCTCCCTCCTTCTCCCTCCTCCTCCCTCTTCCTCCTCCCTCCTCCTCGCCTCCTCCTCCACCCTACTCCTCCCTCCTCCTCCTAATCCCTCCTCCTCCCTCCTATTCCTCCCTACTCCTCCTGTCTCCTCCCTCCTCCTCCCTCCTCTTCCCTCCTCCACCTCCCTCTTCCTCCTCCCTCCTACATTTACCCAAGACAGACAGACAGTCAGACAGATAGTCGGGAACGGGATCTTATATGACTACTTATATAATTTAAATGAGATGCTCTCCACCATGGGCTGGGCCGGGTCAGACAGACAGACAGACAGATAGACAGACAGACAGACAGACAGACAGACAGACAGACAGACAGACAGACAGACAGACAGACAGACAGTCGGGAACGGGAACTTATATGACTACTTATATGAATTAAATGAGATGCTCCCCACCAGGAGTTGGGCGATGCCGGGCCGGGTCAGACAGACAGACAGATAGATAGTCGGAACGGGAACTTATATGACTACTTATATGAATTAAATGAGATGCTCCCCATCAGAGTCTGGGCGAAGACGGGCCGGGTCAGACAGACAGACAGACAGACAGACAGACAGACAGACAGACAGACAGACAGACAGACAGACAGACAGACAGACAGACAGACAGACAGATAGTCGGTAACGGGAACGAGAACTTATATGACTACTTATATGAATTAAATGAGATGCTCCCCACCAGAGTCTGGGCGAAGCCCTGCCGGGTCAGCTAGTATATCATAACATAACATAACATAACATAAGTCTTATACTGATGGCTCGCTAGCACTAATGAAGACTTCTTCACTGGACAGTTGCCCATCATGAGTGCTTTAGAAGTCGGCCAAGCTGGCCTCTCACTGGCGCCGACTCCAGCGTGTCTTTACAACACACTCATCAACGCGGGTCCACTGGCTTTTGCGAAAGAAACCCAGGAATCCATGTATACCACGGCCATTCGATGATTTGCTGTAGTATTATCTTTGAGTAAGATAGTTTTATCTCTCTCTCTCTCTCTCTCTCTCTCTCTCTCTCTCTCTCTCTCTCTCTCTCTGTGTGTGTGTTGTGTGTGTGTGTGTGTGTGTGTGTGTGTGTGTGGTGTGTTCACTTCCACTGTGGGTATGCAAAATATCACATTGTGTATCACATTTATGAGCACGGAGGAATATGTGATCAGTACTTCTTTAACTTCCATAGATCCTAGTGAACTTCTTCCTTGAGCTGCCACCGAACCATGATCCGACCGCGCCCATGGCATTGACAGCGTAACGTCCTGACCTTTACTACATATCTATGCACAGTCTTTATCTATAGACAGAATCCTGGATTGAGCACATGCATCTTCATCACCATGTGCGATGTCGATATGCGTTGGCGGCCATGTTTCGCCATTTCACACGATCGCCAGAGTCGTGGATAAACTCTGTGTTCGTGTCTCGACCATGTCACGTGGCCAAAGCATACAGGTATTTACTTCTCTGTCTTTCCCTTGTTCTTTTTCCCTCAATCTTACCAGTTGTCACCAAATTCTCCAATTTATTTCTGCTCATAACGGTGTCCAAAAAATTGTAACTGTCTATGTCTAATTTCTCTAATCCGTTTATGGTTTTCTTAACTCCCGCTCTGTTTCTAATTATTGGAAATTTCCCCATGACATCATCAAAACTGCTGCGGGTATACCCGATCCGCATGGAATTTCCACCATACTATAAATATAAAGCGATGATTAAATTTCCTGGTGTCCTTCTGCCCTGTGATGTACCGTCAGCACGCCAAACACGCTATATTGAAAGTTGCTATCTCAACAGCCATTCACTAGCTAGACAGGTTGGGACACGACAGACGTGAATATTTAACCTAGAATTGATGCGCAATTTTTTCGACGCAGCAATCTTAGGAAAACACTACCTGCTATTAACGTACAACGTGGAAATGTAATGCCATTAATTCAGTAGTCCGTCCTGTACAGAATTTTCCCCATAAAACAGTCTTTCGAGATATTTCTCTCATAAGCCATTTGTCCACCTGCCTCTCCTTTTTGGTTGTCATCTTGTCGTCTTCTAGGTATACTTCCACCCATCATTATCTTTTCAAGACTTTCATGTCATTTTACATGTCCAAAATATTTCATTCTCCTCACTTTTGTTTGTCTTGATAACGCCATGATGTCAAACTGTCTTGCTATTTTTCTCTAGGTCTTCCCTTGTCTCTCTTCCCCCTCCAGCTTTCCCGTTGTGACGACAAACTCAAGCTTTCCTCTTCTTTCGACATGTCCAAAGAGTAACAAGTTGTGAGTTAACATCTTTCAAGTAACACGTTGTGAGTTAACATTTTTCAAGTAACACGTTGTGAGTTAACATCTTTCAAGTAACAAGTTGTGAGTTAACATCTTTCAAGTAACACGTTGTGAGTTAACATCTTTCAAATAACAAGTTGTGAGTTAACATCTTTCAAGTAACAAGTTGTGAGTTAACATCTTTCAAATAACAAGTTGTGAGTTAACATCTTTCAAGTAACACGTTGTGAGTTAACATCTTTCAAGTAACAAGTTGTGAGTTAACATCTTTCCAATAACACGTTGTGAGTTAACATCTTTCAAGTAACAAGTTGTGAGTTAACATCTTTCAAGTAACAAGTTGTGAGTTAACATCTTTCAAGTAACAAGTTGTGAGTTAACATCTTTCAAGTAACAAGTTGTGAGTTAACATCTTTCAAGTAACAAGTTGTTGTGAGTTAACATCTTTCAAGATATATGCATTACTCTTTCTATCCTTCCACGGTGTTATTCTAGTTATACTTCTATAAAACCATATATCTGCAGCCTCCACAAATGTCTTCACCTGTTTGCTAATTGTCCATGATTGGTTTCCATACACAGGTCAAGCTCAATACAGCTCATAATAACCTCTTCTCGTAACATTGATTAACGCAGATAAATTCGAGATAATATTCTCCATCTCTACAGCCCACCAATGTGTCTTCTGTCTGCTGTCTCCTACTATTTCTATCCTAGAGATTCCCCGCAGTCAAACCAACACATCATACACCCAGTGTTAGTTACGTGTAGCTCTCTATGGATGTTCGTCCATCAAGAATGATGATGACCATTCATTTCATTCAAGTTTGTCCATCAGGAATGATGAAGACAATAGGATGAAGAATGACTTGCTCGATGAATTTGTTTATAGTGGGGAAGAGCTGCGCAACTTTCATCGACCTCACTCTCTCGCCTTCAGTGGCAAGAAATGTCAGGACGACTGGAGACGAACGCAGGTGCAGTGGACGTTAGGCTGCCACAGGCCAGTTATCCCTGTATATATTGGCTCTCAAAAACAGATGGTAGCCTACAGCCTCTTGCAAACGGCCCTTCCGTCAATTCCTTTAATTTTCAGCGTTGAGACAAGCGTAGAGACAAGCGTATGACTACTGATAGGATCAACCAGGTATCCATCGGATAGACGGACTGACCGAGACAACAGACCACACACACATGCGGCCAGCGAGATTCTGCCCACAGAAGATATCGCTCGTCTAAGTTGCGAACAAATCTCCTGATCTAAGGCTGGGACTCATCAGTTCGCAGTACATATGACTACTGGCAGGATCAACAAGATATCTATCGGACAGACGGACTATTCACTCACACGCAGGCCAAGAGTAGCATCGCTAAAGCGCGCCCTCCCGGTACAAGGTGATACATGCAAAACCACTGGACGCCTACCGACGAGCTTTCAAGCTACGCCGGCAGGACTGACCGAAAAAGCTATACCAGCTTACTGACTGCAGGCCCACTACTCATCGTTAGCTCTCTACAGTTATCATGGCCCGTATTTTTGTATTCTGGTTGGGTGGAGGACTGGCTGCTTCAGGTCAGGAGATTACACTTTCCATGACACGCTGGTGTGTTGGGAAACGAGCAGGTGGACAGACTGGATGGGTCTGCACCGCTGGGTGGGGTATTGGTGCATGATAAAGAAGATGTGGTCAGAGCCCTTTGTGATCACGTGTATAGTCTGGAAGAACAGATAAATCATCATTGCCTGGAGAGAATAATGTAGCAGATCTCCGAGTAAAGACCAGATGGATACATCGCAAGACTGTCACTGGCAGCATTAGTACTGGTGGTTGAAGATGAGAACTATAGCCCTATGGAAATGTCTCGAACTCCTGTGATGTAAGTTCGTGACCCACCGCAGATCAGCTCAACTCAACTCATCTCAGCTAATCTGAGCTTAATAAACTCATGTCACGTCAACTCAACTCAACTCACTTCACGACAACTCAGCTCAGCTCAGCTCAATTTAGCTTAGCTTAACTCAATTCAGGTAAGTCAGCATGGCCGAATGGATAAAAACGGGAGTTCTTAAACATCCTGTGTGTTGATGCTGAGGTAAGCGGTTCAACCTCTACACCGGACACTTGGACTAAAACGTTGACATATCGTCCTTGACTTGCGGACGTTAATTACAAGTACACCTGAAGTCGGAGTGGGCTCGCCTGATGGTGAGGGACACTGTTAATGGTGAAAAACTCAAAGTCAGCACTAGTGGAAGTAGTCTGTTTGCACTACGCTTGAGTTAAAAAATCTCAACTCATCTCAGCTCAACTCACCTCACCTAGGGAGTCTTCATGGCGAAGTGGTCAAGCCGTTTAACTCGGGCTCCGAGGGTTATGGATTCGATTCCGGGCCGCGTCCTTCGGTTCACGAGTAAAATTTTTCGGAGACTCCTTGGGTCGTCGCTAGAGCTACGGAGTTCGTGCTTTGTGCGACGCTTTCCGCGCTGCGAAAAGAGACCGAGGCATATGGGATAAAACCCGGTGCAATGAAGTCGACCCTGTCGACTTTTAACCGACTTCTTTTTCACCTCACCTAACTCAGCTCAGCTCAACATACCTCACATCAACTCAACTCAGCTTAACTCAACTCAGCTCAACGCAGCTCAAATCAGCACAACTCAACTCAACTCATTACAACTCAGCTCAGTTTAGCTCAGCTCATCTCAACTCAAATCAGCCCAACTCATTTCACTTCATTCAGCTAAACTCAACTCAGCTTACCTCACGTCAATTCAACTCAGCTTATCTCAGCTAAGTTCAACTCAACTCAGCTCAGCTCAAATCCATTCAGCTCAATTCATCTCAATTCTTCTAAACAAAGGAAATATCAGAAAAAGCACACTAGACATATAATTCAGCGTTTTAGTAAGGGGGGAGTGGGGTGACTTACTTCATGAAGTGTACACAGCCATATACATAAAGAGGTACACTAATATATAGTTGATGTTGTTGTTTTTTCATTGCTAATATACAATACATCCCAATCTCTAGAATCCCATTGCCTACAAGTTGTGGACTGCGCCTGGCCCTGCAGCCAGTAAGGTTAGGATCGCCTAGCCTCTCTCAGGAGGGATGAAAAGTGAAAATTAGTAGCCTGCCGATGACCCGCAGACTACTATAAGGCAACCCTACATCCTTTGGTGTAGACCGGGAAACCATGATCACGAAGCCATGGCGGTCATAGGCCAACGGGGCACTGGCTCGCCATGGAGGGAGGAGGAGGGTAGGGGGTGGTGGTAGTACGGACTCACCTTAGTCAGTTTTTTTTCCTGTTCTAAACCTGCGACTGGCCTATCTAGCCGGCAGGGGATATTTCATACCGTTAAAAGAAAAAGAAATAAGCATATTCCGATTGACCCAAATGGAAACAGACA
>JACEFZ010001601.1:0-83296 GCA_014155875.1 Cepaea nemoralis
CAATTTGCACCATTTGTTTTTTTCCCCAATTTCCTTGTTTGTTTCCCTCTCCCCAAGCTTTCAATTTTTGTTTTTTCTCCGCCCGCTTTGGGACCTTTTTTTTTTTTCTTCCCCCCAAATGTGCCATTTTGGCTTTTTAACTTCCCCTTTGCCCATTCCTTTTTCTTGTTAAACCCTCTCCCAAGCTTTGCCCTTTTTTAACCCTTTTTCCCATTTGCCCTATTTTTCTTCCCCAAGCTTGCACCTTTTGCATTTTTACTCTGTCTCCCATTTCAATTTGCATTTTTCTTTCCCCCTTGCCCATTTTGTGCATTGTTTAACTCTCCGCTGCCCAATGTGCACCATTTTTACTTTTTCCTCTTCCCCAATTTGCCATTTTTCTGCTAACTTTCTCCCCAAGCTTTGCCATTTTGTGCATTTTAACTCTGCCCCCAATTTTCCCTTTTGTTATTTTTTCCCCATCTCCACAATTTTTTTGTTTATTCCCCAATTGTTTCATTTTTAGTCTCCCCATTCACCATTTTGCATTGTTTAACCTGTCTCCCCAACTTTCACCATTTTGTGCTTGTTTAACTTCTCCCCAAGCTGTGCACCATTTTGTGCATTTTTAACTGTTCCCCAGCTTTGCACCTTTGTGCATTTTTAACTTCTCCCCCTGTTTCACCATTTTGTGCATTGTTTAACTCTGTCTCCCCAAGCTTCCATTTTGTGCATTTTTAACTCTGTCCCCCAAGCTGTGCACCATTTTGTGCATTGTTTAACTCTCCCCCCAAGCTGTCACCATTTTGTGCATTGTTTAACCTTTTCCCCAAGCTGTGCCCTTTTTTTGTTTAATCCCTGTCTACCCCATTTTGTGCATTGTTTAACTCTGTCTCCCCCAAGCTTTGCACCATTTTGTGCATTGTTTACTCCCCAACTGTGCACCATTGTTTCTTAACTTCCCCAGCTGTGCACCTTTTGTGCATTGCTTAACTCTGCCCCAAGCTTGCCATTTTGTGCATTGTTTAACTGTCTCCCCCAGCTTTGCACCATTTTGTGCATTGTTTAACTCTGTCTCCCCAAGCTGTGCACCATTTTGTGCATTGTTTAACTGTCCCCCAAGCTGTGCACCATTTTGTGCATTGTTTAACTCTCTCCCCAAGCTTTGCACCATTTTGTGATTGTTTAACTCTCCCCCAAGCTTTGCACCATTTTGTGCATTGTTTAAACTCTCCCCCAAGCTTTGCACCATTTTGTCATTGTTTAACTCTGTCTGCCCCAAGCTGTGCACCATTTTGTCATTGTTTAACTCTCTCCCCAAGCTTGCACCATTTTGTGCATTGTTTAACCTGTCCCCAAGCTTTGCACCATTTTGTGCATTGTTTAACTCTCCCCCAACTGTGCACCTTTTGTGTTTTTAACCTCTCTCCCAACTTTGCACCATTTTGTGCATTTTTAACTCTCCCCCAAGCTTTGACCATTTTGTGCTTGTTTAACTTGTCTCCCCAAGTGTGCACCATTTTGTGCATTGTTTAACTTCCCCCAAGCTTTGCACCATTTTGTTTGCACTTTTCACCATTTTGTTTTGCCCAACTGTGCACCATTTTGTGCATTGTTTACTCTTCTCCCCAAGCTTTGCACCTTTTTGCATTTTTAACTCTGTCTCCCCAAGCTGTGCACCATTTTGTGCATTGTTTAACTCTGTCCCCCAAGCTGTGCACCATTTTGTGCATTGTTTAAACTCTCCCCCAAGCTGTGCACCATTTTGTGCATTGTTTAACTCTGTCTGCCCCAAGCTTGCCCATTTTGTGCATTGTTAACTCTGTCTCCCCAAGCTGTGCACCATTTTGTGCATTGTTTAACTCTGTCTCCCAAGCTTTGCACCATTTTGTGCATTTTTAACTCTCCCCAAGCTTTGCACCATTTTGTGCATTGTTTAACTCTGTCTCCCCAAGCTGTGCACCATTTTGTGCATTGTTTAATCTGTTCCCCAAGCTTTGCACCATTTTGTGTTGTTTAACTTTCCCCCAAGCTTTCACCTTTTGTTTTAACTCTCGCCCCATTCACCATTTTGTGCATTGTTTAACTCTGTCTCCCCCAAGCTGTGCACCATTTTGTGCATTGTTTAACTCTGTCTGCCCCAAGCTGTGCACCTTTTTTTTTAATCCCCCAATTGCACCATTTTGTGCATTGTTTAACTCTTCCCCCCCACTTGCACCATTTTGTGCATTGTTTAACTCTGTCTCCCCAAGCTTTGCACCATTTTGTGCATTGTTTAACTCTCCCCCAAGCTTGCACCATTTTGTGCTTTACTGTTTAACCTTCCCCAAGCTTGCACCATTTTGGCATTGTTTAACTCTGTCTGCCCCAGCTGTGCACCTTTTGTGCTGTACTCACCTTGTCATTTTTAACTCTTTTCCCCAAGCTTGCACCTTTTGTGCATTGTTTAACTGCTTCCCCAACTGTGCCCATTTTGTCTTTTACTCTGTCTCCCCAACTTGCACCTTTTGTCCATGTGCACCTTTCCCCCAGCTGTGACTCTGTCTGCCAAGCTGTGCAACCTTTCCCAAGCTGTTTAACCTTTTGCCATAGCTTTGCCTTTCCCATTGTTTAATCTTCTCCCAAGCTGTTGCACCATTTTCATTGTTTAACTCTGTCTCCCCAAGCTCCCACCATTTTGTGCATTGTTTAACTCTGTCTCCCCAAGCTTGCACCATTTTGTGCATTTTTAACTCTGTCTCCCCAAGCTTTGCACCATTTTGTGCATTGTTTAACTCTTTCCCCCAAGCTGCACCATTTTGTGCATTGTTTAACTTTTCCCCAAGCTTGCACCATTTTGTGCATTGTTTAACTCTCCCCCTTGCACCAATTTTGCATTGTTTTCATCTGTCTCCCCAAGCTTTGCACCATTTTGTGCATTGTTTAACTCTCCCCGCTGTGCACCATTTTGTGCATTGTTTAACTCTGTTGCCCCAAGCTTTGCACCATTTTGTGCATTGTTTAACTCTTGCCCCAAGCTTGCACCATTTTGTGCATTGTTTAACTCTGCTCTCAAGCTTGCACCATTTTGTGCATTGTTTAACTCTGTTTACTCTCCCCAACTGTGCACCATTTTGTGCTTTTTAATCTTCTGCCCCAAGCTTTGCACCATTTTTGCATTGTTTAATCTGTCTCCCCAATTGCACCTTTTTTTTTAATCGTTCCCCAACTTTGCACCATTTGTGCATTGTTTAACTCTCCCCAAGCTTTGCACCATTTTGTGCATTGTTTAACTCTGTCTCCCCAACTGTCCCATTTTGTGCATTGTTTAACTCTGTCTCCCCAACTTTGCACCATTTTGTGCATTTTTAACTCTGTCTCCCCAACTTTGCACCATTTTGTGCATTGTTTAACTCTCCCCCAAGCTGTGCACCTTTTGTGCATTGTTTAACTCTGTCTCCCCAAGCTGTGCACCATTTTGTGCATTGTTTAACTCTCCTCCAAGCTTCACCTTTTGTGCATTGTTTAACCTGTCTGCCCAAGCTTTCACCATTTTGGCATTGTTTAACCTCCCCAGCTTTCACCATTTTGTCATTCTAACGCGTCCCCAAGCTGTGCACATTTTGTGCTTTTTCTCCCCAAGCTTGCACCATTTTGTGATTGTTTAACTCTCTCCCCAAGCTTGCACCATTTTTGCATTGTTTAACTCTCCCCAAGTGCACCATTTTGTGCTTGTTTAACTCTGTCTGCCCCAAGCTTTGCACTTGTGCATTGTTTAATCTCCCCAAGCTGTGCACCATTTTGTGCATTGTTTAATTGTCTCCCATGTGCACCATTTTGTGCATTGTTAACCCCCCAAGCTGTGCACCATTTTGTGCATTGTTTAACTTCTGCCCCAAGCTGCACCTTTTTGCATTTTTAAACCCGTTCCCCTGTGCACCATTTTGTGCATTGTTTTACTTTTGCCCCAAGCTGTGCACCATTTTGTGCATTGTTTAACTCTCCCCCAAGCTGGCACCATTTTGTGCATTGTTTAACTCTGTCTCCCCCAACTTTGCACCATTTTGTGATTGTTTAACTCTGTCTCCCCCAAGCTGCCATTTTGTGCATTGTTTAACTCTGTCCCCAAGCTTTGCACCATTTTGTGCATGTTTAACTCTCCCCATGTGACCATTGTGCATTGTTTAACTTCCCCCAAGCTTTGCACCATTTTGTGCATTGTTTAACTCTGCTGCCCCAATGTGCACCATTTTGTGCATTGTTTAACTCTGTCTCCCCAAGCTTTGCACCATTTTGTGCTTGTTTAACTCTCCCCCAAGCTTTGCACCATTTTGTCATTGTTTAACTCTGCTGCCCCAACTTGCACCATTTTGTGCATTTTTACTCTCCTCCAAGCTTTGCACCATTTTGTGCATTGTTTAACTCTGTCTGCCCCAAGCTTTGCACCATTTTGTGCATTGTTTAACTCCCCCCCAAGCTTTCACCTTTTGTGCATTGTTTAACTCTCCCCCAAGCTTTTCACCATTTTTCATTGTTTAACTCTCCCCCAAGCTTTGCACCATTTTGTGCATTGTTTAACTCCCAGCTCACCCATTTTTGCCCATTTTTGCTTGTTTAACTTTCCCCCAAGCTGTTTCACCATTTTGTGCATTGTTTAACTCTGTTGCCCAATGCCTTTTGTGCATTTTAATCTCCCCCAAGCTGTGCACCATTTTGTGATTTTTAACTCTGTCCCCCAAGCTTTGCACCATTTTGTGCATTGTTTAACTCTTCTCCCAACTTGCACCATTTTGTGCATTGTTTCCAACTCTGCACCTTTTGTGCATGCTTAATCCCCCATTTTGTGCATTGTTTTCTGTCTCCCCAAGCTGTGCACCATTTTGTGCATTGTTTAACTCTGTCTCCCCCAAGCTTTTTCCATTTTGTGCATTTTTTAACTCTCCCCCAAACTTTGCACCATTTTTTGCATTGTTTTAAATTCCCCCCAAACCACCATTTTGTGCATTGTTTAACTCTGTCTGCCCCAAGCTGTGCACCATTTTGTGCATTGTTTAACTCTGTCTGCCCCAAGCTTTGCACCATTTTGTGCATTGTTTAACTCTTTTCCCCCCAAACTGTGCACCATTTTGTGCATTGTTTAACTCTGTCTCCCCAAGCTGTGCACCATTTTGTGCATTGTTTAACTCTCCCCAAGCTGTGCACCATTTTGTGCATTGTTTAACTCTGTCTGCCCCAAGCTTTGCACCATTTTGTGCATTGTTTAACCTTTTCCCCCAAGCTTTGCACCATTTTGTGCATTGTTTAACTGTCTGCCCCAAGCTTTGCACCATTTTGTGCATTGTTTAACTCTCCCCCAAGCTGTGCACCATTTTGTGCATTGTTTAACTCTGTCCCCCAAGCTTTGCACCATTTTGTGCATTTTTAACTCCCTGCCCAGCTTTGCACCATTTTGTGCATTGTTTAACTCTGTCTCCCCAAGCTGTGCACCATTTGTGCATTGTTTAACTCTTCCCCAAGCTTGCACCATTTTGTGCATTGTTTAACTCTCTCCCAAGCTTTGCACCATTTTGTGCATTGTTTAACTCTGTCTGCCCCAAGCTGTGCACCATTTTGTGCATTGTTTAACTCTGTCTGCCCCAAGCTGTGCACCATTTTGTGCATTGTTTAACTCTCCCCCAAGCTGTGCACCATTTTGTGCATTGTTTAACTCTCTCCCCCAAGCTTTGCACCATTTTGTGCATTGTTTAACTCTCCCCAAGCTGTGCACCATTTTGTGCATTGTTTAACTCTGTCTCCCCAAGCTGTGCACCATTTTGTGCATTGTTTAACTCTGTCTGCCCAAGCTTGTGCACCATTTTGTGCATTGTTTAACTCTGTCCCCCAAGCTGTGCACCATTTTGTGCATTGTTTAACTCTCCCCCAAGCTGTGCACCATTTTGTGCATTGTTTAACTCTGTCTGCCCCAAGCTGTGCACCATTTTGTGCATTGTTTAACTCTGTCTGCCCCAAGCTTTGCACCATTTTGTGCATTGTTTAACTCTGTCTACCCCAAGCTTTGCACCATTTTGTGCATTGTTTAACTCTCCCCCAAGCTTTGCACCATTTTGTGCATTGTTTAACTCTCCCCCAAGCTGTGCACCATTTTGTGCATTGTTTAACTCTGTCTGCCCCAAGCTTTGCACCATTTTGTGCATTGTTTAACTCTGTCTCCCCCAAGCTGTGCACCATTTTGTGCATTGTTTAACTCTGTCTCCCCAAGCTGTGCACCATTTTGTGCATTGTTTAACTCTGTCTCCCCAAGCTTTGCACCATTTTGTGCATTGTTTAACTCTCCCCCAAGCTGTGCACCATTTTGTGCATTGTTTAACTCTGTCTGCCCCAAGCTGTGCACCATTTTGTGCATTGTTTAACTCTGTCTCCCCCAAGCTTTGCACCATTTTGTGCATTGTTTAACTCTGTCTCCCCCAAGCTGTGCACCATTTTGTGCATTGTTTAACTCTGTCTGCCCCAAGCTTGCACCATTTTGTGCATTGTTTAACTCTGTCTCCCCCAAGCTGTGCACCATTTTGTGCATTGTTTAACTCTGTATGCCCCAAGCTGTGCACCATTTTGTGCATTGTTTAACTCTGTCTCCCCCAAGCTGTGCACCATTTTGTGCATTGTTTAACTCTGTCTCCCCAAGCTGTGACACCATTTTGTGCATTGTTTAACTCTGTCTCCCCAAGCTGTGCACCATTTTGTGCATTGTGTTAACTCTGTCTCCCCAAGCTGTGCACCATTTTGTGCATTGTTTAACTCTGTCTCCCCCAAGCTGTGCACCATTTTGTGCATTGTTTAACTCTGTCTCCCCCAAGCTGTGCACCATTTTGTGCATTGTTTAACTCTGTCTGCCCCAAGCTTTGCACCATTTTGTGCATTGTTTAACTCTGTCTCCCCCAAGCTGTGCACCATTTTGTGCATTGTTTAACTCTGTCTCCCCCAAGCTTGTGCACCATTTTGTGCATTGTTTAACTCTGTCTCCCCAAAGCTTGCACCATTGTGTAGCATTGTTTAACTCTCCCCAAGCTTTGCACCATTTGTGCATTGTTTAACTCTCCCCCAAGCTATGCACCATTTTGTGCATTGTTTAACTCTGTCTGCCCCAAGCTTTGCACCATTTTGTGCATTGTTTAACTCTGTCTCCCCAAGCTTTGCACCATTTTGTGCATTGTTTAACTCTCCCCCAAAGCTTTGCACCATTTTGTGCATTGTTTAACTCTGTCTGCCCCAAGCTTGCACCATTTTGTGCGATTGTTTAACTCTCCCCCAGCTTGCACCATTTTGTGCATTGTTTAACTCTGTCTGCCCCAAGCTGTGCACCATTTTGTGCATTGTTTAACTCTCCCCCAAGCTTTGCACCATTTTGTGCATTGTTTTAACTCTGTCTGCCCAAGCTGTGCACCATTTTGTGCATGGTTTACTCTGTCTACCCCAAGCTTTGCCACCATTTTGTGGCATTGTTTAACTCTCCCCAAGCTTTGCACCATTTTGTGCATTGTTTAACTCTGTCTGCCCCAAGCGTGCACCATTTTGTGCATTGTTTAACTTGTCTCCCCCAAGCTGTGCACCATTTTGTGCATTGTTTAACTCTTCCCCCAAGCTTGCACCATTTTGTGCATTGTTTAACTCTCCCCCAAGCTGTGCACCATTTTGTGCATTTTTAACTCTCCCCCAAGCTTGCACCATTTTGTGCATTGTTTAACTCTGTCTGCCCCAAGCTGTGCACCATTTTGTGCATTGTTTAACTCTGTCTCCCCAAGCTGTGCACCATTTTGTGCATTGTTTAACTCTCCCCCAAGCTTGCACCATTTTGTGCATTGTTTAACTCTGTCTGCCCCAAGCTGTGCACCATTTTGTGCATTGTTTATCTCCCCCAAGCTTGCACCATTTTGTGCATTGTTTAACTCTCCCCCAAGCTTGCACCATTTTGTGCATTGTTTAACTCTGTCTGCCCCAAGCTTTGCACCATTTTGTGCATTGTTTAACTCTCTCCCCCAAGCTTGCACCATTTTGTGCATTGTTTAACTCTGTCTGCCCCAAGCTGTGCACCATTTTGTGCATTGTTTAACTCTGTCTGCCCCAAGCTTTGCACCATTTTGTGCATTGTTTAACTCTCCCCCAAGCTTTGCACCATTTTGTGCATTGTTTAACTCTCCCCCAAGCTTGCACCATTTTGTGCATTGTTTAACTCTTCCCCCCAAACTGTGCACCATTTTGTGCATTGTTTAACTCTGCCCCAAGCTGTGCACCATTTTGTGCATTGTTTAACTCTGTCTCCCCCAAGCTTTGCACCATTTTGTGCATTGTTTAACTCTCCCCCAAGCTGTGCACCATTTTGTGCATTGTTTAACTCTGTCTCCCCAAGCTGTGCACCATTTTGTGCATTGTTTAACTCTCCCCAAGCTTGCACCATTTTGTGCATTGTTTAACTCTCCCCAAGCTTGCACCATTTTGTGCATTGTTTAACTCTGTCTGCCCCAAGCTGTGCACCATTTTGTGCATTGTTTAACTCTCCCCCAAGCTTTGCACCATTTTGTGCATTGTTTAACTCTGTCTGCCCCAAGCTTTGCACCATTTTGTGCATTGTTTAACTCTCCCCCAAGCTTTGCACCATTTTGTGCATTGTTTAACTCTGTCTCCCCCAAGCTGTGCACCATTTTGTGCATTGTTTAACTCTGTCTCCCCTGTGCACCATTTTGTGCATTGTTTAACTCTGTCCCCCAAGCTTGCACCATTTTGTGCATTGTTTAACTCTGTCTCCCCAAGCTTTGCACCATTTTGTGCATTGTTTAACTCTGTCTGCCCCAAGCTGTGCACCATTTTGTGCATTGTTTAACTCTGTCTCCCCAAGCTTGCACCATTTTGTGCATTGTTTAACTCTCCCCCAAGCTTGCACCATTTTGTGCATTGTTTAACTCTGTCTGCCCCAAGCTTTGCACCATTTTGTGCATTGTTTAACTCTCCCCCAAGCTGTGCACCATTTTGTGCATTGTTTAACTCTCCCCCAAGCTGTGCACCATTTTGTGCATTGTTTAACTCTGTCTGCCCCAAGCTTTGCACCATTTTGTGCATTGTTTAACTCTGTCTCCCCCAAGCTGTGCACCATTTTGTGCATTGTTTAACTCTGTCTCCCCAAGCTTGCACCATTTTGTGCATTGTTTAACTCTGTCTCCCAAGCTGTGCACCATTTTGTGCATTGTTTAACTCTGTCTCCCCAAGCTGTGCACCATTTTGTGCATTGTTTAACTCTGTCTCCCCAAGCTTTGCACCATTTTGTGCATTGTTTAACTCTGTCTCCCCCAAGCTGTGCACCATTTTGTGCATTGTTTAACTCTGTCTACCCCAAGCTTTGCACCATTTTGTGCATTGTTTAACTTCTCCCCCAAGCTTTGCACCATTTTGTGCATTGTTTAACTCTGTCTCCCCCAAGCTGTGCACCATTTTGTGCATTGTTTAACTCTGTCTACCCCAAGCTTTGCACCATTTTGTGCATTGTTTAACTCTCCCCCAAGCTTTGCACCATTTTGTGCATTGTTTAACTCTCCCCCAAGCTTTGCACCATTTTGTGCATTGTTTAACTCTGTCTGCCCCAAGCTGTGCACCATTTTGTGCATTGTTTAACTCTGTCTGCCCCAAGCTGTGCACCATTTTGTGCATTGTTTAACTCTCCCCCAAGCTTTGCACCATTTTGTGCATTGTTTAACTCTGTCTGCCCCAAGCTGTGCACCATTTTGTGCATTGTTTAACTCTGTCTGCCCCAAGCTTTGCACCATTTTGTGCATTGTTTAACTCTGTCTGCCCCAAGCTTTGCACCATTTTGTGCATTGTTTAACTCTGTCTCCCCCAAGCTTTGCACCATTTTGTGCATTGTTTAACTCTCCCCCAAGCTGTGCACCATTTTGTGCATTGTTTAACTGTCTGCCCCCAAGCTGTGCACCATTTTGTGCATTGTTTAACTCTGTCTCCCCCAGCTTTGCACCATTTTGTGCATTGTTTAACTCTGTCTCCCCAAGCTGTGCACCATTTTGTGCATTGTTTAACTCTGTCTCCCCAAGCTGTGCACCATTTTGTGCATTGTTTAACTCTGTCTCCCCCAAGCTGTGCACCATTTTGTGCATTGTTTAACTCTGTCTACCCCAAGCTGTGCACCATTTTGTGCATTGTTTAACTCTGTCTACCCCAAGCTGTGCACCATTTTGTGCATTGTTTAACTCTGTCTCCCCCAAGCTGTGCACCATTTTGTGCATTGTTTAACTCTGTCTACCCCAAGCTTTGCACCATTTTGTGCATTGTTTAACTCTGTCTCCCCAAGCTGTGCACCATTTTGTGCATTGTTTAACTCTGTCTCCCCCCAAACTTTTCACCATTTTGTGCATTGTTTAACTCTGCTCCCCCAAGCTGTGCACCATTTTGTGCATTGTTTAACTCTGTCTCCCCAAGCTGTGCACCATTTTGTGCATTGTTTAAACTCTCCCCCCAAACTTGCACCATTTTGTGCATTGTTTAACTCTGTCTGCCCCAAGCTTTGCACCATTTTGTGCATTGTTTAACTGCTCCCCCAAGCTTTGCACCATTTTGTGCATTGTTTAACTCTTGTCTCCCCAAGCTTTGCACCATTTTGTGGCATTGTTTAACTCCTCCCCAAGCTGCTAGCACCATTTGTGCATTGTTTAACTCTCGCTCCCCAGCTGTGCACCATTTTGTGCATTGTTTAACTCTCCTCCCAAGCTAGTGCACCATTTTGTGCATTGTTTAACTCTGTCTACCCCAAGCTTTGCACCATTTTGTGCATTGTTTAACTCTGTCTGCCCCAAGCTTTGCACCCATTTTGTGCATTGTTTAACTCTTCCCCCAAGCTTTGCACCATTTGTGCATTGTTTAACTCTGTCTGCCCCAAGCTGTGCACCATTTTGTGCATTGTTTAACTCTGCCCCAAGCTGTGCACCATTTTGTGCATTGTTTACATCTGCTCCCCCAAGCTTATGCACCATTTTGTGCATTGTTTAACTCTCCCTCAAGCTGTTGCACCATTTTTGTGCATTGTTTAACTCTGTCTGCCCCAAGCTTTGCACCATTTGTGCATTGTTTAACTCTTTCTTCCAAGCTGTGCACCATTTTGTGCATTGTTTAACTCTGTCTTTCCCCAAGCTTTGCACCATTTTGTGCATTGTTTAACTCTCCCCCAAGCTTTGCACCATTGTTGTGCATTGTTTAACTCTGTCTGCCCAAGCTGTGCACCATTTGTGCATTGTTAACTCTCCCAAGCTGGCACCATTTTGTGCATTGTTTAACTCTGCCTCCAAGCTTTGCACCATTTTGTGCATTGTTTAACTCTCCTTCAAGCTCGTGCACCATTTTGTGCATTGTTTAACTCTGTCTGCCCCAAGCTTTGCACCATTTGTGCATTGTTTAACTCTCCCCAAGCTGTGCACCATTTTGGGCATTGTTTAAACTCGTCTGCCCCCAGCTGTGCACCATTTTGTGCATTGTTTAACTCTGTCTCCACCAAGCTTGCACCATTTTGTGCATTGTTTAACTCTGTCTCCCCAAGCTTTGCACCATTTTGTGCATTGTTTAACTCTCCCCCAAGCTTGTGCACCATTTGTGCATTGTTTAACTCTGTCTGCCCCAAGCTTTGCACCATTTTGTGCATTGTTTAACTCTCATTCAAGCTGTGCACCATTTTGTGCATTGTTTAACTCTGTCTGCCCCAAGCTTTGCACCATTTTGTGCATTGTTAAACTCTCCCCCAAGCTGATGCCACCATTTTGTGCATTGTTTAACTCTGTCTGCCCCACGCTTTGCACCATTTGGTGCATTGTTTAACTCTCCCCCAAGCTATGCACCATTTTTGTGCATTGTTTAACTCTGTCGCCCAAGCTTTGCACCATTTTGCGTGCATTGTTTAACTCTCCTCCTCAAGCTGTGCACCATTTTGTGCATTGTTTAACTCTGTCTGCCCCAAGCTTTGCACCATTTGGTGCATTTTTAACTCTCCCCAAGCTGTGCACCATTTTGTGCATTGTTTAACTCTGTCTGCCCCAAGCTGTGCAACCATTTTGTGCATTGTTTAACTCTGTCTGCCCCAAGCTGTGCACCATTTGTGCATTGTTTAACTCTGCCCCCAAGCTTTGCACCATTTTGTGCATTGTTTAACTCTCCGCCAAGCTGTGCACCATTTTGTGCATTGTTTAACTCTGTCTGCCCAAGCTGTTGCACCATTTTGTGCATTGTTTAACTCTCCTGCCAAGCTGTGCACATTTTGTGCATTGTTTAACTCTTCTGCCCCAAGCTTTGCACCATTTGTGCATTGTTTAACTCTCCCCCAAGCTTGCACCATTTTGTGCATTGTTTAACTCTGTCTGCCCAAGCTGTGCACCATTTTGTGCATTGTTTAACTCTCCCCCAAGCTAGTGCACCATTTTGTGCATTGTTTAACTCTGCCCCAAGCTTGCACCATTTTGTGCATTGTTTTAACTCTCCTGCCCAAGCTGTGCACCATTTGTGCATTGTTTAACTCTGTCTGCCCCAAGCTTTGCACCATTTTGTGCATTTTTTAACTCTCCCCAAGCTGTGCACCATTTTGTGCATTGTTTAACTCTGTCTGCCCCAAGCTGTGCACCATTTTGTGCATTGTTTAACTCTCCCCCAAGCTTTGCAACCATTTGTGCATTGTTTAACTCTCCCCCAAGCTGTGCACCATTTGTGCATTGTTTAACTCTCCCCCAAGCTAGTGCACCATTTTGTGCATTGTTTAACTCTGTCTGCCCCAAGCTGTGCACCATTTTGTGCATTGTTTAACTCTCCCCCAAGCTTGCACCATTTTGTGCATTGTTTAACTCTCCCCAAGCTGTGCACCATTTTGTGCATTGTTTAACTCTGTCTGCCCCAAGCTGTGCACCATTTTGTGCATTGTTTAACTCTGTCTGCCCCAAGCTTTGCACCATTTTGTGCATTTTTTAACTCTCCCCAAGCTGTGCACCATTTTGTGCATTGTTTAACTCTGTCTGCCCCAAGCTGTGCACCATTTGTGCATTGTTTAACTCTGTCTGCCCAAGCTGTGCACCATTTTGTGCATTGTTTAACTCTCCCCAAGCTTTGCACCATTTTGTGCATTGTTTAACTCTCCCCCAAGCTTTGCACCATTTTGTGCATTGTTTAACTCTGTCTGCCCCAAGCTTTGCACCATTTTGTGCATTGTTTAACTCTCCTTCAAGCTGTGCACCATTTTGTGCATTGTTTAACTCTGTCTGCCCCAAGCTTTGCTACCATTTTGTGCATTGTTTAACTCTCCCCCAAGCTATGCACCATTTTGTGCATTGTTTAACTCTGTCTGCCCCAAGCTGTGCACCATTTTGTGCATTGTTTAACTCTCCCCCAAGCTATGCACCATTTTGTGCATTGTTTAACTCTGCCCCAAGCTTTGCACCATTTTGTGCATTGTTTAACTCTCCCCCAAGCTGTGCACCATTTTGTGCATTGTTTAACTCTGTCTGCCCCAAGCTTTGCACCATTTTGTGCATTTTTTAACTCTCCCCAAGCTGTGCACCATTTTGTGCATTGTTTAACTCTGGTCTAGCCCCAAGCTTGAACCATTTTGTGCATTGTTTAACTCTCCCCAAGCTTGCACCATTTTGTGGCATTGTTTAACTCTCCCCCAAGCTGTGCACCATTTGTGCATTGTTTAACTCTCCCCAAGCTGTGCACCATTTTGTGCATTGTTTAACTCTGTCTGCCCCAAGCTGTGCACCATTTTGTGCATTGTTTAACTCTCCCCCAAGCTTTGCACCATTTTGTGCATTGTTTAACTCTCCCCAAGCTGTGCACCATTTGTGCATTGTTTTAACTCTCCCCAAGCTGTGCACCATTTTGTGCATTGTTTAACTCTGTCTGCCCCAAGCTGTGCACGCATTTTTGTGCATTGTTAACTCTGTCTGCCCCCCAAGCTTTGCACCATTTTGTGCATTGTTTTAACTCTGTCTGCCCCAAGCTTTGCCACCATTTGTGCAGTGTTTAACTCGTCCCCCAAGCTGTGCACCATTTTGTGCATTGTTTAACTCTGTCTGCCCCAAGCTTTGCACCATTTTGTGCATTGTTTAACTCTGTCTCCCCCAAGCTGTGCACCATTTTGTGCATTGTTTAACTCTGTCTCCCCCAAGCTGTGCACCATTTTGTGCATTGTTTAACCTTTTCCCCAAGCTGTGCACCATTTTGTGCATTGTTTAACTCTGTCTCCCCAAGCTGTGCACCATTTTGTGCATTGTTTAACTCTGTCTCCCCAAGCTGTGCACCATTTTGTGCATTGTTTAACTCTGCTCCCCCAAGCTGTGCACCATTTTGTGCATTGTTTAACTCTGTCTCCCCAAGCTTGTGCACCATTTTGTGCATTGTTTAACTCTGTCTCCCCAAGCTGTGCACCATTTTGTGCATTGTTTAACTCTGTCTCCCCAAGCTGTGCACCATTTTGTGCATTGTTTAACTCTGTCTCCCCAAGCTTTGCACCATTTTGTGCATTGTTAACTCTAAGCTTGCACCATTTGTGCATTGTTTAACTCTCCCCAAGCTGTGCACCATTTTGTGCATTGTTTAAACTCTGTCTCCCCAAGCTGTGCACCATTTTGTGCATTGTTTAACTCTGTCTCCCCCAAGCTGTGCACCATTTTTGTGCATTGTTAACTCTGTCCTCCCCCAAGCTGTGCACCATTTTTGTGCATTGTTTAACTCTGTCTCCCCAAGCTTTGCACCATTTTGGCATTGTTTAACTCTGTCGCCCCAAGCTTTGCACCATTTTGTGCATTGTTTAATCTGTCTCCCCCAAGCTGTGCACCATTTTGTGCATTGTTTTAACTCTGTCCCCCAAGCTTTGCACCATTTTGTGCATTGTTTAACTCTGTCTCCCCAAGCTTTGCACCATTTGTGCATTGTTTTAACTCTCCCCCCAAGCTTTGCACCATTTTGTGCATTGTTTAACTCTGTCTGCCCCAAGCTTTGCACCATTTTGTGCATTGTTTAACTCTCCCCCCAAGCTTTGCACCATTTTGTGCATTGTTTAACTCTGTCTGCCCCCAAGCTGTGCACCATTTTGTGCATTGTTTAATCTTTTCCCCAAGCTGTGCACCATTTTGTGCATTGTTTAACTCTTTCCCCAAGCTGTGCACCATTTTGTGCATTGTTTAACTCTCCCCCAAGCTTTGCACCATTTTGTGCATTGTTTAACTCTCCCCAAGCTGTGCACCATTTTGTGCATTGTTTAACTCTGTCTGCCCCAAGCTGTGCACCATTTTGTGCATTGTTTAACTCTCCTTCAAGCTGTGCACCATTTTGTGCATTGTTTAACTCTGTCTGCCCAAGCTGTGCACCATTTTGTGCATTGTTTAACTCTGTTTCCCCCAAGCTGTGCACCATTTTGTGCATTGTTTAACTCTGTCTCCCCAAGCTTGTGCACCATTTTGTGCATTGTTTAACCCGCTCCCCAAGCTTTGCACCATTTTGTGCATTGTTTAACTCTGTCTGCCCCCAAACTGTGCACCATTTTGTGCATTGTTTAACTCTGTCTCCCCAAGCTGTGCACCATTTTGTGCATTGTTTAACTCTGTCCTGCCACAAGCTGTGAACCATTTTAGTGCATTGTTTAACTCTGTCCTCCCCCAAGCTTTTGCAACCATTTTGTGCATTGTTTAACTCGGTCTGGCCCCGAAGCTTGCACCATTTTGTGCAGTTAGTTTAACTTCCCCCACTCCCACAAGCTTTGCAACAGTGTTGTGGCATTGTTTAAAACTCTGTCTGCCCCAAGCTGTGCACCATTTTGTGGCATTGTTAAACTCTGTCCTACCCCAAGGCTTGCACCATTTTGTGCATTGTTTAACTACTCCGCGCCAAGCTGTGCAACCATTTTGTGCATTGTTTACTCTCACCCCATAGCTGTGCAACCATTTTGTGGGCATTGTTTAACTCTTCCCCCAACGACTGTGCACCATTTGGTGCATTGGTTTAAAAACTCTGCCCCAAGCTATGCAACCATGTTGTGCAGTTGTTTATACGTCTGTCTCCTCCCCAAGCTTTGCACCATTTTGTGCATTGTTTAACTCTCCCCAAGCTGTGCACCATTTTAGTGCATTGTTTAACTCTCCCCAAGCAGTGCACCATTTTGTGCATTGTTTAACTCTGCCCCAAGCTATGCACCATTTTGTGCATTGTTTAACTCTCCCCCAAGCTTTGCACCATTTTGTGCATTGTTTAACTCTGTCTGCCCCAAGCTGTGCACCATTTTGTGCATTGTTTAACTCTCCCCCAAGCTGTGCACCATTTTGTGCATTGTTTAACTCTGTCTGCCCCAAGCTTTGCACCATTTTGTGCATTGTTTAACTCTCCCCCAAGCTTTGCACCATTTTGTGCATTGTTTAACTCTGTCTCCCCCAAGCTATGCACCATTTTGTGCATTGTTTAACTCTGTCTGCCCCAAGCTGTGCACCATTTTGTGCATTGTTTAACTCTCCCCCAAGCTATGCACCATTTTGTGCATTGTTTAACTCTGTCTCCCCCAAGCTATGCACCATTTTGTGCATTGTTTAACTCTGTCTGCCCCAAGCTGTGCACCATTTTGTGCATTGTTTAACTCTCCCCCAAGCTATGCACCATTTTGTGCATTGTTTAACTCTCCCCCAAGCTATGCACCATTTTGTGCATTGTTTAACTCTGTCTGCCCCAAGCTGTGCACCATTTTGTGCATTGTTTAACTCTCCCCCAAGCTGTGCACCATTTTGTGCATTGTTT
This sequence comes from Cepaea nemoralis, assembly GCA_014155875.1. Taxonomy (NCBI): domain Eukaryota; kingdom Metazoa; phylum Mollusca; class Gastropoda; order Stylommatophora; family Helicidae; genus Cepaea; species Cepaea nemoralis. Next base: position 16,771 of record JACEFZ010001601.1, read on the forward strand.
AACTCTCCCCCAAGCTGTGCACCATTTTGTGCATTGTTTAACTCTGTCTGCCCCAAGCTTTGCACCATTTTGTGCATTGTTTAACTCTCCCCCAAGCTTTGCACCATTTTGTGCATTGTTTAACTCTGTCTCCCCCAAGCTATGCACCATTTTGTGCATTGTTTAACTCTGTCTGCCCCAAGCTGTGCACCATTTTGTGCATTGTTTAACTCTCCCCCAAGCTGTGCACCATTTTGTGCATTGTTTAACTCTGTCTGCCCCAAGCTTTGCACCATTTTGTGCATTGTTTAACTCTCCCCCAAGCTGTGCACCATTTTGTGCATTGTTTAACTCTGTCTACCCCAAGCTTTGCACCATTTTGTGCATTGTTTAACTCTCCCCCAAGCTTTGCACCATTTTGTGCATTGTTTAACTCTGTCTCCCCCAAGCTATGCACCATTTTGTGCATTGTTTAACTCTGTCTGCCCAAGCTGTGCACCATTTTGTGCATTGTTTAACTCTCCCCCAAGCTATGCACCATTTTGTGCATTGTTTAACTCTGCCCCAAGCTTTGCACCATTTTTGTGCATTGTTTAACTCTCCCCCAAGCTGTGCACCATTTTGTGCATTGTTTAACTCTGTCTGCCCCAAGCTTTGCACCATTTTGTGCATTTTTTAACTCTCCCCAAGCTGTGCACCATTTTGTGCATTGTTTAACTCTGTCTGCCCCAAGCTGTGCACAATTTTGTGCATCGTTTAACTCTCCCCCAAGCTGTGCACCATTTTGTGCATTGTTTAACTCTGTCTACCCCAAGCTGTGCACCATTTTGTGCATTGTTTAACTCTGTCTGCCCCAAGCTTTGCACCATTTTGTGCATTTTTTAAATCTCCCCAAGCTGTGCACCATTTTGTGCATTGTTTAACTCTGTCTGCCCCAAGCTGTGCACCATTTTGTGCATTGTTTAACTCTCCCCCAAGCTGTGCACCATGTTGTGCATTGTTTAACTCTGTCTGCCCCAAGCTGTGCACCATTTTGTGCATTGTTTAACTCTGTCTGCCCCAAGCTTTGCACCATTTTGTGCATTGTTTAACTCTCCCCCAAGCTTTGCACCATTTTGTGCATTGTTTAACTCTGTCTGCCCCAAGCTTTGCACCATTTTGTGCATTGTTTAACTCTCCCCCAAGCTTTGCACCATTTTGTGCATTGTTTAACTCTGTCTGCCCCAAGCTGTGCACCATTTTGTGCATTGTTTAACTCTCCCCCAAGCTTTGCACCATTTTGTGCATTGTTTAACTCTGTCTGCCCCAAGCTGTGCACCATTTTGTGCATTGTTTAACTCTGTCTACCCCAAGCTTTGCACCATTTTGTGCATTGTTTAACTCTCCCCCAAGCTTTGCACCATTTTGTGCATTGTTTAACTCTGTCTGCCCCAAGCTTTGCACCATTTTGTGCATTGTTTAACTCTCCCCCAAGCTGTGCACCATTTGTGCATTGTTTAACTCTCCCCCAATCTGTGCACCATTTTGTGCATTGTTTAACTCTCCCCCAAGCTTTGCACCATTTTTGTGCATTGTTTAACTCTCCCCCAAGCTGTGCACCATTTGTGCATTGTTTTAACTCTGTCTCCCCCAAGCTTTGCACCATTTTGTGCATTGTTTAACTCTCCCCCAAGCTGTGCACCATTTTGTGCATTGTTTAACTCTCCCCCAAGCTGTGCACCATTTTGTGCATTGTTTAACTCTCCCCCAAGCTGTGCACCATTTTGTGTATTGTTTAACTCTGCCCCAAGCTATGCACCATTTTGTGCATTTGCTTTAACTCTGCCCAAGCTATGACCATTTTGTGCATTGTTTAACTCTCCTCCAAGCTGTGCACCATTTTGTGCATTGTTTCAGCCTCTGTCTGTTTTCTTTTACCCCAAGCTTTGCACCTTTTGTGCATGTTTAACTCTGCCCAAGCTGTGCACCATTTTGTGCATTGTTTAACTCTGCCCCAAGCTGTGCACCATTTTTGTGCATTGTTTAACTCTGCCCCAAGCTTTGCACCATTTTGTGCATTGTTTAACTCTGTCTGCCCCAAGCTTTCCACCATTTTGTGCATTGTTTAACTCTGCCCCAAGCTGTGCACCATTTTGTGCATTGTTTAACTCTGCCCCAAGCTGTGCACCATTTTGTGCATTGTTTAACTCTGTCTTGCCCCAAGCTGTGCACCATTTTGTGCATTGTTTAACTCTGCCCCAAGCTGTGCACCATTTTGTGCATTGTTTAACTCTGTCTGCCCCAAGCTGTGCACCATTTTGTGCATTGTTTAACTCTGCCCCAAGCTGTGCACCATTTTGTGCATTGTTTAACTCTGCCCCAAGCTGTGCACCATTTTGTGCATTGTTTAACTCTGCCCCAAGCTATGCACCATTTTGTGCATTGTTTAACTCTGCCCCAAGCTGTGCACCATTTTGTTTTTCATTTCCTCACTTTGAACTCAAGTGTAGTCCACACATATGTTGCAGCTTCTAGTAGATGCCACTACAGGGAAGTGCCTGGGAATGATGTTTGCATGTGGATTAGCTTTCTCTATTACCAGTGTCCCTCGCCATCAGGCGAACCCATTCCAACTTCTGAGGTGCTTGTAACTTACATCCCCAAGTCAAGGACGGGAAGTCAACATTTTAATGCAGCTGGCTGGTGTAGGGGTTGAACCCGCTACCATGGCATCAACACACCAGATTTTTAAGAGTGACTACTCTTGTCCATTCTATTGTGATTGAGTAATGTTTATGTGCACCAATAAATGTGTTGTGTGTGATTGAGTAATGTTCATGTGCACCAATAAATGTGTCGCGTGTAATTGAGTAATGTTTATGTGCACCAATAAATGTGTCGCATGTAATTGAGTAATGTTTATGCGCACCAATAAATGTGTCGCGTGTGATTGAGTAATTTTTATGTGCACCAATAAATTTGTCGCTTGCGATTGAGTAATTTTCATGTGCACCAATAAATGTGTCGTGTGTGATTGAGTAATATTATGTGCACCAATAAATGTGTCATGTGTGATTTAGTAATTTTCATGTGCATCAATAAATGTGTCATGTGTGATTGAGTAATTTTCATGTGCAACGATAAATGTGTCATGTGTGATTGAGTAATGTTTATGTGCACCAATAAATGTGTCATGTGTGATTGAGTAATGTTTATGTGCACCAATAAATGTGTTGTGTGTGATTGAGTAATTTTCATGTGCACCAATAAATGTGTCATGTGTGATTGAGTAATGTTATGTGCACCAATAAATGTGATGTTGTGATTGAGTAATGTTTATGTGCACCAATAAATGTGTCATGTGTGATTTAGTATTGTTTATGTGCACCAATAAATGTGTCATGTATGATTGAGTAATTTTCATGTGCACCAATAAATGTCTCATGTGTGATTGAGTATTCTTTGTGTACACGAATAAATGTGTCGTGTGTGATTGAGTAATCTTTATGTACACCAATAAATGTATCATATGTGATTGTGATCAATCTTTATGTACACCAATAAATGTGTCGTGTGTGATTATGACTAATCTTTATGTACACCAATAAATGTGTTGTGTGTGATTGTGACTAATCTTTATGTGCACCAATAAATGTGTTGTGTGTGATTGTGACTAATCTTTATGTGCACTAATAAATATGTCATGTGTGATTGTGACTAATCTTTATGTGCACCAATAAATGTGTCATGTGTGATTGTGACTAATCTTTATGTGCACCAATAAATGTGTTGTGTGTGATTGTGACTAATCTTTATGTACACCAATAAATGTGTTGTGTGTGATTGTGACTAATCTTTATGTGCACCAATAAATGTGTTGTGTGTGATTGTGATCAATCTTTATGTACACCAATAAATGTGTCGTGTGTGATTATGACTAATCTTTATGTACACCAATAAATGTGTCATGTGTGATTGTGACTAATCTTTATGTGCACCAATAAATGTGTTGCGTGTGATTGTGACTAATCTTTATGTACACCAATAAATGTGTCGTGTGTGATTGTGACTAATGTTTATGTGCCCCAATAAATGTGTCATGTGTGATTGTGACTAATCTTTATGTGCACTAATAAATGTGTCATGTGAGATTGAGTAAATTTTATTTGCACCAATAAATGTGTCATGTGTGATTGAGTAAATTTTATGTGCACCAATAAATGTGTCATGTGTGATTGGGTAAATTTTATGTGCACCAATAAATGTGTCATGTGTGATTGAGTAATGTTTATGTGCACCAATAAATGTGTCATGTGTGATTGAGTAATGTTTATGTGCACCAGTAAATGTGGCGTGTGTGATTGAGTAATGTTTATGTGCACCAATAAATGTGTTATGTGTGATTGAGTAAATTTTATGTGCACCAATAAATGGGTCATGTATGATTGAGTAATCTTTATGTGCACCAATAAATGGGTCATATATGATTGACTGATCTTTATGTGTACAAATCAACATGTGATGTGTGAAGACTATTTTTAATCTGTACCAAAGACATTTAGTAGAGATGCTTGCAGATCTACAAATTGATGGGAAAGACATTAGACTTATAAAAACATATATTGGAAACAAAAAGCTGCCATAAGGATTGATAATGAAGTGGGACAATATCAGCCTATCAAGAGAGTTGTGAGACGGGGTTGTGTAATGTCTCCAGATCTTTCTTCCATATACAGTGAAAATATTTTTTTAAATGTAGAAGATATAAATGGAATCATCATCGGAGGACGAAACATCAATAACATTAGATATGCAGATGATACGGTATTGATTGCAGGATCTGCAACAATTAGTAGATGCGGTTGTTGTACACAGTGAGCAACTGGGGTTAGAATTAAATTGTAAAAAGACACAGATTATGGTTGTCACTAGGAAGAACAAAATACCACAATATAATATACTAGTAAATGGGAATATTCTTCAACAAGTGAATAGGTACAATTATCTCGGAACAGTAATAACATCTGATGGGAGATGCCTTGAAGAGATTAGAACAAGAATCGCCATGGCGAAAGTAGCCTTTAGCAAGATGAAAAACATTCTGACCAATAAAAAGATGTCAATTGAAATGAGAAAAAGAATGTTGAGGTGCTACTTAGAACCTGTACTTTTATATGGAGGTGAAGCTTGGACAATGAGCAGTCAAGCTGAAAAACATCTGATGGCTGTAGAAATGTGGTTTTTGAGGAGAATGCAAAGAATACCATGGACAGACAGAAAAACCAATGACCATGTACTACAAGAAACAAATGAAAATCGTAAATTGATTAGAGAAATTAGACGTAGACAGACAACATTTTTGGATATGTTATGAGAAGAAATAAATTGGAGAACTTGGTGACAACTGGCAAGATCGAGGGGAAGAGAACAAGGGGAAGACAGAGACGTAAATACCTTGGTCATAGCATGGTCAAGACAGGAACACTGAACTGATCCACGACTCTGGTGATCGAGTGAAATGGCGAGTCATGACCGCCCATACTTACCGGCATGGCACATGATCAATGGATGGACCAAACAACGTTCCAAATGCCATTGTATTTCTTACATTTATTCAGACTATACTAAATAAATCTTACCACATTTTTATGTTGTAAAAAGTCATTAGGTGGCACCTGTGATTTTCCTGAGTTTGAAAGAGTTCAATAAGGTGACAATAGATACAATCTTTGGCATACTGACCTATTTTAAAGCAAAGGGTTGATCTCATGAGAGACATCAGCGAGAACGTCAATCAACCTGGAAGTTGTCATTATATTGAGCAGACAACGTAAAGACAAGTCCAGCCAACATCACGCTACTCTAATCCTGAGTCATACCACCCTTCAATAGACTCCACAATGCTATACCAACTGGGTGAAGCGTGATTTCACCACAGATTCCATTTGGTATTAGTGTGCTTCCTTCCACACAATGGGCAGTGCTGTTCTTCCAACGAATCCTTGTAAACTGCTTAGGTTTCTGTGAAAGTCAGAGAAATCATTTTTGTGTCTTGGATTTGCCAAAATGTCGGAATTAGACTGGAGAATCAGAATACAAACACATATGTTTTTTGTCAGAATCAGAGTTGAGAATCAAAAGACAAACACTGACCACTGTACATTCTTTGTCCACAGTCCTCTGGTGCAAGACAAGCTGGTTCTAGAAGTAGATGCTATGGACAATATAAGAAAAGCTCAGGGACATGTAAGTTGCTTTAAATGTCTTTATATGTCCTGCATGGAGGTGTATGTCCTATATTAAAGTGTACGAATGAGATGTTAATATCAGTCCTACATGTAAGTGTATATTATGAATGTAAATGTATGTCCTTCATGTAAATGTATGTCCTACATGTAAATGTATGTCCTACATGTAAGTGTATGTTCTGCATGTAAGTGTATGTCCTGCATGTAAGTGTATGTCCTACATGTAAGTGTATGTCCTACATGTAAGTGTATGTCCTACATGTAAGTGTATGTCCTACATGTAAGTGTATGTCCTACATGTAAGTGTATGTCTTATATGTAAGTGTATGTCCTGCATGTAAGTGTATGTCCTACATGTAAGTGTATGTTCTGCATGTAAGTGTATATCCTACATGTAAGTGTATGTCCTATATGTAAGTGTATGCTTAAAGTAAGTGTATTTCTCATGTAATGTATTCCTCATGTAAGTGTATATCCTACATGTAAGTGTATGTCCTACATGTAAGTGTATTCCCACATGTAAGTGTATTCCTACATGTAAGTGTATGTCCTACATGTAAGTTATGTCCTCATGTAAGTGTATGTCCTAATGTAGTGTTTTCCTAATGTAAGTGTATTCCTACATGTAAGTGTATGCCTCATGTAAGGTATTCCTAATGTAGTGTATGTCTCAGTAAGTGTAGTCCTCATGTAAGTGTATTCCTACATGTAAGGTATCCTACATGTAAATGTATGCCTACATGTAAGTGTATGTCCCACATGTAAGTGTATGTCCTAATGTAAATGTATGCCTACATGTAATGTATGTCCTACATGTAAGTGTATGTCCTCATGTAAGTGTATGTCCTAATGTAAGTGTATGTTCTCATGTAAGTGTATGTCCTCATGTAAGTGTATGTCCCAATGTAAGTGTTGTTCTGCATGTAAGTGTATGTCCTGCATGTAAGTGTATGCCTACATGTAAGTGTATGTCCTACATGTAAGTGTATTCCTCATGTAAGTGTATGTCCTCATGTAAGTGTATTCCTCATGTAAGTGTAAAGTCCTACATGTAAGTGATTCCTACATGTAAGTGTAGTCCTACATGTAAGTGTATATCCACATGTAAGTGTATGTCCTACATGTAAGTGTATTCCACATGTAAGTGTATGTCCTACATGTAAGTGTATGTCCTACATGTAAGTGATTCCTACATGTAAGTGTATTCCTACATGTAAGTGTATTCCTCAGTAAGTGTATTTCCCACATGTAAGTGTATTCCTACAGTAAGTGTATGTCCTACATGTAAGTTTGTCCTACATGTAAGTGTATTCCTACATTAAGTGTATTCCTACATGTAAGTGTATTCCCACATGTAAGTGTATGTCCTACATGTAAGTGTATTCCGCATGTAAGTGTTTTGTCCTCATGTAAGTGTATGTTTCATGTAAGTGATTCCTACATGTAAGTGATTCCCACATTAAGGTTTTTCCTACAGTAAGTGTATTCCTACATGTAAGTGTATTCCTCATGTAAGTGTATGTCCTACATGTAAGGTATGTCCTCATGTAAGTGTATGTCCTACAGTAAGTGTATGTCCTACAGTAAGTGTATGTCCCAATGTAAGTGTATGTCCTACAGTAAGTGTATGTCCTCATGTAAGTGTATGTCCTACATGTAAGTGTATGTCCTAATGTAAGTGTATGTTCTCATGTAAGTGATGCCTACATGTAAGTGTATTCCTACATGTAAGTGTATGTCCTACATGTAAGTGTATTCCTCATGTAAATTATTCCTACATGTAAGTGTATTCCTACATGTAAGTGTATTCCTACATGTAAATGTATGTCCTACATGTAAGTGTATTCCTACATGTAAGTGTATTCCTACATGTAAGTGATGCCTCCCTGTAAGTGTAGCCTACATGTAAGTGTATTCCTACATGTAAGTGTATGTCCCACATGTAAATGTATGTCCTCATGTAAGTGTATGTCCTAAGTAAGTGTATGTCCTACATGTAAGTGATTCCCCACATGTAATGTTGTCCTCATGTAAGTGATTCCTCATGTAAGTGATGTCCCACATTAAGTGTATGCCTACATGTAAGTGTATGCCCACATGTAAGTGTATGTCCTACATGTAAGTGTATGTCCTACATGTAAGTGTATGTTCTGCATGTAAGTGTATGTCCTGCATGTAAGTGTATATCGTACATGTAAGTGTATGTCCTACATGTAAGTGTATGTCCTACATGTAAGTGTATGTTCTGCATGTAAGTGTATATCGTACATGTAAGTGTATGTCCTACATGTAAGTGTATGTCCTACATGTAAGTGTATGTTCTGCATGTAAGTGTATGTTCTGCATGTAAGTGTATGTCCTACATGTAAGTGTATGTCCTACATGTAAGTGTATGTCCTACATGTAAGTGTATATCCTACATGTAAGTGTATATCCTACATGTAAGTGTATGTCCTACATGTAAGTGTATATCCTACATGTAAGTGTATATCCTACATGTAAGTGTATGTCCTACATGTAAGTGTATGTCCTACATGTAAGTGTATGTCCTACATGTAAGTGTATGTCCTACATGTAAGTGTATGTCCTACATGTAAGTGTATGTCTACATGTAAGTACTTGTAATGTCCCTACATGTAAGTGTATGTCCTACATGTAAGTGTATGTCCTACATGTAAGTGTATGTCCTACATGTAAGTGTATATCCTACATGTAAGTGTATGTCCTACATGTAAGTGTATGTCCCCACATGTAAGTGTATGTCCTACATGTAAGTGTATGTCTACATGTAAGTGTATGTCCTACATGTAAGTGTATGTCCTACATGTAAGTGTATGTCCTACATGTAAGTGTATGTCCTACATGTAAGTGTATGCCTACATGTAAGTGTATGTCCCTACATGTAAGTGTATGTCCTACATGTAAGTGTATGCCCTACATGTAGTGTATATCTACATGTAAGTGTATGTCCTACATGTAAGTGTATGTCCTGCATGTAAGTGTATATCCTACATGTAAGTGTATAGTCCTACATGTAAGTGTATGCCTACATGTAAGTGTATGTCCTACATGCTAAGTGTATGTCCTACATGTAAGTGTAATTCCTACATGTAAGTGTATGTCCTACATGTAGTGTATGCCCTACATGTAAGGTGTATGTCCTACATGTAAGTGTATGTCCTAGCATGTAAGTGTATGTCCTGCATGTAAGTGATGTCCTGCTCCGTAAAGTGTATGTCCTCATGTAAGTGTATGTCCTCCATGTAAGTGTATGCCTGCATGTAAGTGTATGTCCTGCATGTAAGTGTATGTCCTACATGTAAGTGTATGTCCTGCATGTAGTGTATGTCCTACATGTAAGTGTATGTCCTGCATGTAAGTGTATGTCCTACATGTAAGTGTATGTCCTGCATGTAAGTGTATGTTCTGCATGTAAGTGTATGTCCTACATGTAAGTGTATGTCCTACATGTAAGTGTATGTCCTACATGTAAGTGTATGTCCTACATGTAAGTGTATGTCCTACATGTAAGTGTATGTCCTACATGTAAGTGTATGTCCTACATGTAAGTGTATATCCTACATGTAAGTGTATGTCCTACATGTAAGTGTATGTCCTACATGTAAGTGTATATCCTACATGTAAGTGTATGTCCTACATGTAAGTGTATGTCCTGCATGTAAGTGTATGTCCTGCATGTAAGTGTATGTCCTACATGTAAGTGTATGTCCTGCATGTAAGTGTATATCCTGCATGTAAGTGTATGTCCTGCATGTAAGTGTATGTCCTACATGTAAGTGTATGCCCTACATGTAAGTGTATATCCTACATGTAAGTGTATGTCCTACATGTAAGTGTATGTCCTACATGTAAGTGTATGTCCTACATGTAAGTGTATATCCTACATGTAAGTGTATATCCTACATGTAAGTGTATATCCTACATGTAAGTGTATATCCTACATGTAAGTGTATATCCTACATGTAAGTGTATGTCCTACATGTAAGTGTATATCCTACATGTAAGTGTATGTCCTACATGTAAGTGTATGTCCTACATGTAAGTGTATGCCCTACATGTAAGTGTATGCCCTACATGTAAGTGTATGTCCTACATGTAAGTGTATGTCCTATGTGTAAGTGTATGTCCTATGTGTAAGTGTATGTCCTATGTGTAAGTGTATATCCTACATGTAAGTGTATGTCCTATGTGTAAGTGTATGTCCTACATGTAAGTGTATGCCCTACATGTAAGTGTATGCCCTACGTGTAAGTGTATGCCCTACATGTAAGTGTAAGTCTGAGATGTTAATGTAAGTCCTATATGAGAGTGTCGGTCTGAGATGTAAGCTGGGTGTCTACATCTAGGTAATTATAGATTTGCGTTGGTCGTGGATATACAGAAAGGTCCTAGATGTATCTAGGTATGTGATTGTGTCAGTTTTCAATGTTAGCTTTCAAAACATGCATATGCAATCTACAGTCATTTACATTACCAGAGACAATTAATAGAAACTTGCCAGAAAGAGAAGAAAAGGAGAATGTCAAGCCTTGTGAGTGTGATAGTTGTCACAATTAGTGTAGAAATAGCCATTAGAAGTCTGCTAGATGCCAGCTTTATTGTAACAACCAGTGTAGTAATAGCCATTAGACATTGACTAGTTTGTTGTTTTTTTGTTTTTAAAGTTGTATATCCTTTACAGGACGTTGCAGTCAACACCAGCATTTTACTGCCATTGTTGATGTCTTGACACGTTTTACGTTCAGTAGTTTGCCATTGCTTTCTGAATAACCAGCTCCCATACCAACATGTTCCAACCAATGCAACATGGTCTGCTGCCGATTCAGTCACTGTTGTGTTTCGAATGCAGGTAAGCAGCATGACAAATTGTGCCCTCAATGCCATCGCCATGGAGACCAGCATTGACTAGCTACCAGCAATAATTCAATCAACACCATTGTAATGAGATCATCATCTGTATGTTTTATTATATATTGGCACACTTATTCTCTCAGCAACAGCCCCGTACTTGCTGTAATAGTGGGAGGACTCAGGTCTCAGTTAGAATTGACAAGTTCATGTCTAAGTTACTTTCTTCTGTGTTCTGGTTTCGTTCCAGTTTTTGATTGCATTTGTGCAGTTTTTTAAAATTCATTCTCAGTTTGTTTCACTTTAAATATCATTTTGAATCAATACTTTAGTTCTCTGTTCTCAGTTCTTCAATGTTTTTAAAAATTTTTTTAGTGGGTTTGACCTTGTCATATTTGGATGTTTAGAAAAATCTGGCAAATATAAAAATATAGGTCAAATGACGATGAAGACCCAACCAAGCTTTGAATAAAAAAGTGAATGACTAAATAACATCAGGGCCTGAACAAGGATGCAACAGCACTGACACGCCACAGTTCAGGCTCGTACAGATCTCTGCTCACCTCCACACTGGACATCTTTGGCAGATATGAAACAGGGCAGACAGGAAACAGGGCAGACAGGAAACAGGGCAGACATGAAACAGGGCAGACATGAAACAGGGCGGACATGAAACAGGGCGGACATGAAACAGGGCGGATATGAAACAGGGCGGATATGAAACAGGGCAGACATGAAACAGGGCAGACATGAAACAAGGCAGACAAGAAACAGGCTTATGAAGAAAAGATCGACCAGTTTCCACTGTAATGAAAGGCCTGCTAAGGACCACTCATTTGACAAGCTGCAAGTCTGCAAGAGAATCACAGCAACTGCCCGCCTTGATTATAGACTAGCATCTCCCACATCATGTGCTCAACACTTGAAGAGCTCATGAGCGGAATGGATGCATCACTTGCCTTTGGGTATTGAACTACACCATCAACAATCTCTGCTGCTCCAAGTCATGCAAGAGGTCTCATCATCATATACCTTGCACAGTGGCAAATGCGTTCATGTCTTTCCACAGATCTTGGTCCTTGGTAACTAAAATCAAAGGTGTTTTAAAGCAGCAGTATTGACAATTGCAATATTTTGACTACAGAACAAGACATAATAGCTTGCTGAAAACCATACTAGAGAGGTCGGTGGAAGGCAAACTTTCAAGAAGAATATAGTGATTTAAAGGGAAGTTAGCACAAATGTTCAAGATGGAGATAATGATTTAAAGGAAAGTTAACACAAATGTTCAAGAGGGAGACAATGATTTAAAAGGAAAGTTAACACAAATGTTCAAGAGGGAGACAATGATTTAAAGGGAAGTTAACACAAATGTTCAAGAGGGAGGCAATGATTTAAAGGAAAGTTAACACAAATGTTCAAGAGGGAGACAATAATTTAAAAGGAAGTTAACACAAATGTTCAAGAGGGAGACAATGATTTAAAGGGAAGTTAACACAAATGTTCAAGAGGTAGACAATGATTTAAAGGGAAGTTAACACAAATGTTCAAGATGGAGATAATGATTTAAAGGGAAGTTAACACAAATGTTCAAGAGGGAGGCAATGATTTAAAAGGAAAGTTAACACAAATGTTCAAGAGGTAGACAATGATTTAAAGGGAAGTTAACACAGATGTTCAAGAGGGAGATAATGATTTAAAGGAAAGTTAACACAAATGTTCAAGATGGAGATAATGATTTAAAGGGAAGTTAACACAAATGTTCAAGAGGGAGGCAATGATTTAAAAGGAAAGTTAACACAAATGTTCAAGAGGTAGACAATGATTTAAAGGGAAGTTAACACAAATGTTCAAGAGGGAGATAATGATTTAAAGGAAAGTTAACACAAATGTTCAAGATGGAGATAATAATTTAAAGCGAAGTTAACACAAATGTTCAAGAGGGAGGCAATGATTTAAAGGAAAGTTAACACAAATGTTCAAGATGGAGATAATAATTTAAAGGGAAGTTAACACAAATGTTCAAGAGGGAGACAATGATTTAAAAGGAAAGTTAACACAAATGGTCAAGAGGGAGACAATGATTTAAAGGGAAGTTAACACAAATGTTCAAGAGGGAGGCAATGATTTAAAGGGAAGATAACACAAATGTTCAAGAGGGAGACAATGATTTAAAAGGAAGTTAACACAAATGTTCAAGAGGGAGACAATGATTTAAAGGGAATTTAACACAAATGTTCAAGAGAGAGACAATGATTTAAAAGGAAAGTTAACACAAATGTTCAAGAGGTAGACAATGATTTAAAGGGAAGTTAACACAAATGTTCAAGAGGGAGACAATGATTTAAAGGAAAGTTAACACAAATGTTCAAGAGGGAGACAATGATTTAAAAGGAAGTTAACACAAATGTTCAAGAGGTAGACAATGATTTAAAAGGAAGTTAACACAAATGTTCAAGAGGGAGGCAATGATTTAAAGGGAAGTTAAGTCAAATATTCTAAAGATTTCACTTACAGAATTGAATATGAGCATATAGTATGCTTGTAGCAGGCATTGATCAAGCCACTGTGAAAGCAGTGACATAACACTGAGATGTATATGGATGCCTTTACACTGGCCATCCAGAGGCAAGACACCTTCTCACTTGCATGAGGACATCAATGGCTGCAGTAGGACATGGGAATATGATGTGTGATCAGTTAAAACCTGCCTATGCTGGCTCACATGAGCGCAGGTGTCATGGCTGCATTAACCTTCTGGTTCAGCAAGTAACCACAGTTCTGGTTCCAGGACAGTTTTCGCTGTCTTCCTAAGCAGTTGGCTGCATGTGTGAATGCCTACTGCAACTCCTATTGATGAGCCATGGTGCATGCTTGATTTCTAACAGTAGCTTTGTTTCATTCTGCCACACCGGTGATGTAAACTTTTATATGTTTGTAATAAAGCCATTGGGAGCAGGTTTCATATGATCACATCTTGTACGAAACTGTAGACAGGACAGGCTGTTAGGAGGCTATACAGAAACAACAGATGTGTGTTCTTGTTGGCGTTCACTGGCTTTGAACTGAAGCATATTACTTATACATACTAATACTTGTAGTAGTACTGGATTGATTTTTGCATGTGCTTTAGCTTTCCCTATTACCAGCGTCCCTCGCCATCAGGTGAAATCACTCCAACTTCAGAGGTACTTGTAATTTATGTCCCCAAGTCAAGGTTGAGAAGTCAGTAGTTGTAGTACAATTGTTGACTCATATGACTGGACTGTTGATTTGTGTGACGGATCTATTGACTCATGTGACTGAACTGTTGACTCATGTGACTGAAATGTTGAGTCATGTGACTGAACTGTTGACTGGAGTGACTGAACAGATGACTCATGTGACTGAACTGTTGACTCATGTGACTGAACTGTTGAGTCATGGGACTGAACTGTTGACTCATGTGACTGAACTGTTGACTCATGTGACTGAACGGTTGACTGGAGTGACTGAGCGGTTGACTCATGTGACTGAAGGGTTGACTCATGTGACTGAACGGTCGACTCATGTGACTAAATTGTTCACTGGAGTGACTAAACTGTTTATTAGATTCACTGAATGGTTATCACGCATGACTGAACTGTTGATTCATGTGACTGAATGGTTAACTCATGTGACAACTGTTGACTCATGTGACTGAACTGTTAATTGGAGTGACTGAATTGTTGACTCGATTGACTGAACTTGAGTGACTATTTCTCCAGGCTGACCAGGAGTTGGTGGTAGCCCAGCAGAAACAAGCCAAAGTCCATGTGCGGTCACAGGAGACGGCCAACAAGGCAAGCACTGAGAGGGGCCATATTCAGAAAGAACTCGAGAGTGCTAGAAATGACATGAAAACAATGAGGCAAGTGGACGGATATTTTAGGCAATAAGACACATAATATATGAGGCTACAAGACCATAATGTATGAGGCTTTAATTAAGTGCATGTCCTTCACAGGACGTAGCAGTCAACCCCAGCCTTTTGGCTGTTCATGAGTCCTGGGCCAGTTTTACGTTCAGTAGTTTGCCATTGCTTTCTGAATGACCTTTTTTGACAAAACCAGCACCGCTGTGTTTCGAACCCGGGTATAAAGGAGTATGAATAGAGTCCGCGACCCCTGCACCACAGAGACAAGACACATAATATATAAGGCTAAAAGACACATAACTTATGAGGCCACAAGGCACATAATATAGGAGACAGTGAGACAGACAATATAAGACACAATGGAACACATAAACTCATAATTTGAGTCTCACAGTTACTGTATTCTTCTTCTCTTCCTCTACTTCCCATGATCCCCCATCGGAGCACACTCCTTCAATCAGCTCTTCACTTGAGGGACGGACTTAGAACCTGGCAAGGAGTGGGTAGAAGTGCCAGCAGAGTTCTGTACGTCCTTTTCAGTTTTCAGAAAATCCGGCTGCTGTGAAGGCAGAAGCATAGGCTTTGATCTTCAAGAATTCTTTTGAGGGTGATGCTGTCATTTACAGAAGAGTCGGTTGTTCGATGCATGAGAAGTTCATGGGCCTTTAGGGCTCAAGCTGGAGGGAGAATTGTGAAGGAAGATTCTGGTGCTTTTGCCTTGACCACAAGTAGCCTGACTATGGAAGTCATGGCAGTAAGTAAAGCAATAACATGGCAATAACAAAAGTTAACCAGTCTTCAGGAAACCCTGTGCAGCCAGCAGGCTATAAAAGTCCAACCTTGGCCATCTCTCAACTCCTGCTAAATTGCGGTCATCAAGTTAACAAAGAAAAGGCGTTTCATGTACTGGATTTTACGATCAGTAAACCATTACTTGAAAACACTGAGACTGAGACCATAGTAATTAAGTATCTAAAACAGGGTTATGCAGACAGAAAGAATTCATAGTGACTCTGCGATTACCATGGGGATAACAAATACTCCACATTCAAACAGTATCAGTGACTTTGCGTGTTATCTACTTCCGCTAGTGTATGATTAATCTGCTTTCTTTATATGATGTATAACTCTGCAGTGTACACCTGACCTGATCCGTTAAATATGCCAGGCAATATATTGTGCAGCCTACTGTTTGTGACTTCTGTATTTAAACTGAATGAATCATGTCACAAGTACCCAAAAAAAAAAAAATTTGTCAGTTTGACTGTGTACAAGTCAACTATTAAAAACAAAAGAAAAAACTAAAGCATGATAGATGGAGATGAAACCACATCATTATGCAAGATATTGATGATCTGTTTCAGAGATCAAAACACATCATTATGCAAGATATTGATGATCTGTTTCAGAGATCACTTGAATGAAGCAGTGATGACCCACAAGGCTTATGTGCATCAGATGAATGACAGTTACGAGAAACTAGCTGCAAATGACCAGGAAATAGAAGTTCTCACTGTAAAGAATGAAAATGCCAGGACTTCTGAAGCAATGCAGGCCACAAAAGTTAGTGAATTTACTGTATTTGATCATTTGGCCAAGTCATGTGAAAACAATGCAGCAACAAGATAGCAAATATACATATAGAGTAGAGCCAACAGGCAAATTATGCATTAGTTGATTTATTTAGACGGGTCTATTGTTTACAATTCTACATTTCTGTCTGATTTTATCATGACCAGCTGAGAAACGGCAAACTGAGAAAAGCCAAAAGACAAACAGTACTATTAGTTGACTTATGTAGGCAGGCATGTTTACAATTCTACATTTCTGTCTGATTTTATCATGGCCAGGTGAGAAATCTTCAGGTTAAACTAACTGAGGCAGAGTTTGACTTGAGACGTCTGGAGAGTGACATTCAGAAACTGGAGCAAGAACATGAGCAGAAAGTAAGTGTAAATTTGTTTTCTGCAGCCAGGGTCAATGTTTCCACATTTGATTAACCAGGGAAAACACACCTGGTCAACAAAAGTCAGTCAAAATAAAGTGAGTAAAAATAAAGTGAGTAAAAATAAAGTGAGTAAAAATAAAGTGAGTAAAAATAAAGTCAGTCAAAATAAAGTCAGTTTAAAAAAAGTCAGTCAAAATAAAGTCAGTCAAAATAAAGTCAGTCTAAAAAAAGTCAGTCAAAATAAAGTCAGCCAAAATAAAGTCAGTCAAAATAAAGTCAGTCTAAAAAAAGTCAGTCTAAAAAAAGTCAGTCAAAATAAAGTCAGTCTAAAAATAGTCAGTCAAAATAAAGTCAGTCTAAGAAAAGTCAGTCAAAATAAAGTCAGTCAAAATAAAGTCAGTCAAAATAAAGTCAGTTAAAATAAAGTCAGTTAAAATAAAGTCAGTCAAAATAAAGTCAGTCAAAATAAAGTCAGTCAAAATAAAGTCAGTCAAAATAAAGTCAGTCAAAATAAAGTCAGTTAAAATAAAGTCAGTCTAAAAAAAGACAGTCAAAATAAAGTCAGTCAAAATAAAGTCAGTCAAAATAAAGTCAGTTAAAATAAAGTCAGTTAAAATAAAGTCAGTCAAAATAAAGTCAGTCAAAATAAAGGAGCCTGGAGGCATGTTGGATATATGGTGCTAGTCCCACAGTTGTGTAGCCTTCACTCCCCCACACATCTCCTGGTACTCATGTGAGGTGGGGTCCCACAGTTTTATAGCCTTCACTCCCCCACACATCTCCTGGTACTCATGTGAGGCAGGAAACCCACAGTAGTGTAGCCTTCACTCCCCCACACATCTCCTGGTACTCATGTGAGGCAGGGTCCCACAGTAGTGTAGCCTTCACTCCCCCACACATCTCCTGGTACTCATGTGAGGCAGGGTCCCACAGTAGTGTAGCCTTCACTCCCCCACACATCTCCTGGTACTCATGTGAGGCAGGGTCCCACAGTAGTGTAGCCTTCACTCCCCCACACATCTCCTGGTACTCATGTGAGGTGGGGTCCTACAGTTGTATAGCCTTCACTCCCCCACACATCTCCTGGTACTCATGTGAGGCAGGGTCCCACAGTAGTGTAGCCTTCACTCCCCCACACATCTCCTGGTACTCATGTGAGGCAGGGTCCCACAGTAGTGTAGCCTTCACTCCCCCACACATCTCCTGGTACTCATGTAAGGTGGGGCCCCACAGTTGTGTAGCCTTCACTCCCCCACACATCTCCTGGTACTCATGTGAGGTGGGGTCCCACAGTTGTATAGCTTTCACTCCCCCACACATCTCCTGGTACTCATGTGAGGCAGGGTCCCACAGTAGTGTAGCCTTCACTCCCCCACACATCTCCTGGTACTCATGTGAGGCAGGGTCCCACAGTAGTGTAGCCTTCACTCCCCCACATATCTCCTGGTACTCATGTGAGGCAGGGTCCCACAGTAGTGTAGCCTTCACTCCCCCACACATCTCCTGGTACTCATGTGAGGCAGGGTCCCACAGTAGTGTAGCCTTCACTCCCCCACACATCTCCTGGTACTCATGTAAGGTGGGGCCCCACAGTTGTGTAGCCTTCACTCCCCCACACATCTCCTGGTACTCATGTGAGGTGGGGTCCCACAGTTGTGTAGCCTTCACCCCCCCCCCCCCCCCCCCCACATCTCCTGGTACTCATGTGAGGCAGGGCCCCACAACTGTGTAGCCATCACTCCCCCACACATCTCCTGGTACTCATGTGAGGTGAGGTCCCACAGTTGTGTAGCCTTCACTCCCCCACACATCTCCTGGTACTCATGTGAGGTGTGGTCCCACAGTTGTGTAGCCTTCACTCCCCCACACATCTCCTGGTACTCATGTGAGGTGAGGTCCTACAGTTGTGTAGCCTGTAGCCTTCACTCCCCCGCACATCTCCTGGTACTCATGTGAGGTGTGGTCCCACAGTTGTGTAGCCTTCACTCCCCCACACATCTCCTGGTACTCATATGAGGTGTGGTCCCACAGTTGTGTAGCCTTCACTCCCCCACACATCTCCTGGTACTCATGTGAGGTGAGGTCCCACAGTTGTGTAGCCTGTAGCCTTCACTCCCCCGCACATCTCCTGGTACTCATGTGAGGTGTGGTCCCACAGTTGTGTAGCCTTCACTCCCCCACACATCTCCTGGTACTCATGTGAGGTGGGGTCCCACAGTTGTGTAGCCTTCACCCCCCCCCCATATCTCCTGGTACTCATGTGAGGCAGGGCCCCACAACTGTGTAGCCATCACTCCCCCACACATCTCCTGGTACTCATGTGAGGTGAGGTCCCACAGTTGTGTAGCCTTCACTCCCCCACACATCTCCTGGTACTCATGTGAGGCAGGGCCCCACAACTGTGTAGCCATCACTCCCCCACACATCTCCTGGTACTCATGTGAGGTGAGGTCCCACAGTTGTGTAGCCTTCACTCCCCCACACATCTCCTGGTACTCATGTGAGGTGGGGTCCCACAGTTGTGTAGCCTTCCTCCCCCACACATCTCCTGGTACTCATGTGAGGTGTGGTCCCACAGTTGTGTAGCCTTCACTCCCCCACACATCTCCTGGTACTCATGTGAGGTGAGGTCCCATAGTTGTGTAGCCTGTAGCCTTCACTCCCCCGCACATCTCCTGGTACTCATGTGAGGTGTGGTCCCACAGTTGTGTAGCCTTCACTCCCCCACACATCTCCTGGTACTCATGTGAGGTGGGGTCCCACAGTTGTGTAGCCTTCACACCCCCCCCCCACATCTCCTGGTACTCATGTGAGGCAGGGCCCCACAACTGTGTAGCCATCACTCCCCCACACATCTCCTGGTACTCATGTGAGGTGGGGCCCCACAGTTGTGTAGCCTTCACTCCCCCACACATCTCCTGGTACTCATGTGAGGCAGGGCCCCACAACTGTGTAGCCATCACTCCTCCACACATCTCCTGGTACTCATGTGAGGTGAGGTCCCACAGTTGTGTAGCCTTCACTCCCCCACACATCTCCTGGTACTCATGTGAGGTGGGGTCCCACAGTTGTGTAGCCTTCACTCCCCCACACATCTCCTGGTACTCATGTGAGGTGTGGTCCCACAGTTGTGTAGCCTTCACTCCCCCACACATCTCCTGGTACTCATGTGAGGTGTGGTCCCACAGTTGTGTAGCCTGTAGCCTTCACTCCCCCGCACATCACCTGGTACTCATGTGAGGTGTGGTCCCACAGTTGTGTAGCCTTCACTCCCCCACACATCTCCTGGTACTCATGTGAGGTGGGGTCCCACAGTTGTATAGTCTTTACTCCCCCATACATTTCCTGGTACTCATGTGAGGTGGGGTCCCACAGTTGTGTAGCCTTCACTCCCCCACACATCTCCTGGTACTCATGTGAGGTGAGGTCCCACAGTTGTGTAGCCTTCACTCCCCCACACATCTCCTGGTACTCATGTGAGGTGGGGTCCCACAGTTGTGTAGCCTTCACTCCCCCACACATCTCCTGGTACTCATGTAAGGTGGGGCCTCACAGTTGTGTAGCCTTCACTCCCCCACACATCTCCTGGTACTCATGTGAGGTGGGGTCCCACAGTTGTGTAGCCTTCACTCCCCCACACATCTCCTGGTACTCATGTGAGGTGAGGTCCCACAGTTGTGTAGCCTGTAGCCTTCACTCCCCCACACATCTCCTGGTACTCATGTGAGGCGGGGTCCCACTTGTGTAGCCTGCTACCTTTACTCCCCCACACATCTCGTGGTACTCATGTGAGGTGGGGTCCCACAGTAGTGTAGGCTTAACTCTCCCACACATCTCCTGGTACTCATGTGAGGTGGGGTCCCACAATTGTGTAGCCTTCACTCCCCCACACATCTCCTGGTACTCATGTGAGGTGGGGTCCCACAGTTGTGTAGCCTTCACTCCCCCACACATCTCCTGGTACTCATGTGAGGTGTGGTCCCACAGTTGTGTAGCCTTCACTCCCCCACACATCTCCTGGTACTCATGTGAGGTGAGGTTCCCACAGTTGTGTAGCCTGTAGCCTTCACTCCCCCGCACATCTCCTGGTACTCATGTGATGCGGGGTCCCACTTGTGTAGCCTGCTACCTTTACTCCCCCACACATCTCCTGGTACTCATGTGAGGTGGGGTCCCACAGTAGTGTAGGCTTAACTCCCCCACACATCTCCTGGTACTCATGTGAGGTGGGGTCCCACAATTGTGTAGCCTTCACTCCCCCACACATCTCCTGGTACTCATGTGAGGTGGGGTCCCACAGTTGTGTAGCCTTCACTCCCCCACACATCTCCTGGTACTCATGTAAGGTGGGGCCCCACAGTTGTGTAGCCTTCACTCCCCCACACATCTCCTGGTACTCATGTGAGGTGGGGTCCCACAGTTGTGTAGCCTTCACCCCCCCCCCCCCCCCCCACATCTCCTGGTACTCATGTGAGGCAGGGCCCCACAATTGTGTAGCCATCACTCCCCCACACATCTCCTGGTACTCATGTGAGGTGAGGTCCCACAGTTGTGTAGCCTTCACTCCCCCACACATCTCCTGGTACTCATGTGAGGTGGGGTCCCACAGTTGTGTAGCCTTCACTCCCCCACACATCTCCTGGTACTCATGTGAGGTGTGGTCCCACAGTTGTGTAGCCTTCACTCCCCCACACATCTCCTGGTACTCATGTGAGGTGAGGTCCCACAGTTGTGTAGCCTGTAGCCTTCACTCCCCCACACATCTCCTGGTACTCATGTGAGGTGAGGTCCCACAGTTGTGTAGTCTTTACTCCCCCATACATTTCCTGGTACTCATGTGAGGTGAGGTCCCACAGTTGTGTAGCCTGTAGCCTTCACTCCCCCACACATCTCCTGGTACTCATGTGAGGTGAGGTCCCACAGTTGTGTAGTCTTTACTCCCCCATACATTTCCTGGTACTCATGTGAGGTGAGGTCCCACAGTTGTGTAGCCTGTAGCCTTCACTCCCCCACACATCTCCTGGTACTCATGTGAGGTGAGGTCCCACAGTTGTGTAGTCTTTACTCCCCCATACATTTCCTGGTACTCATGTGAGGTGGGGTCCCACAGTTGTGTAGCCTTCACTCCCCCACACATCTCCTGGTACTCATGTGAGGTGGGGTCGCACAGTTGTGTAGCCTTCACTCCCCTACACATCACCTGGTACTGATTTGAGGCGGTGTCCACCTGAGACCCAGTTCTATTTAACATCAGCCTTAATGAGGTTTTAACTCAGTACATGAAAGTTCTCCATATAAATGAAATGAGCAAATGTGTTGTGAAGATGTGGAAATGTAAACAATTTTTTAAAAAAGGAATGGGGAACGGAGGACATGGGTGCGACAGGACACCACAGGCAAGCAAATATAGGAAAATGTCCCTAAATGCGAACAACGGGGAAAACATTTCAGTGGCCACACCAGGTCATAATATCCTAGACCCTGTAACAAGCTACGTGGAGGGTCCCAAGTAACTATGTAACAATATTTCAGTATTATTCTATTGCCCTGGCTGGGATAGGTTTTTGCTTGCCAACCCTCCTCCGTTCCCTGGACTCACTGTCACTCTGTCTTTCAACCTCGGGACCTAACCTCTAAGGTGTATTTCTGGCTGCCGCATAAATAACATGGCGATCGTCAGAATAACTTGAAAGTAATTTTATTAACCTAATCAAGAACAGCACAGGAAAACATCAAGGCAGATAAAACAGATAGTTCTAAACAGACACAACAAGGATAACGTTCAGGCACAGAGCCTCAGGTAGCTATCTTCACCGACCCAGCTTCATACACTGTCCGATCTGTCCACATACAGCTCACCGCGTGTGCAAGAATCTCCTTCCTTCCAGGTAATTGGTTGTATGTACAACAGCCTTCTGTAGAACCAAACTTCCAAGTTTCCATGGACCACAGTCTTTAGTAATCAAATGTTCTAGGGAAGTGCCATGGAATCACTTGGCATAATGTCAGGTAGGAAATAATGTCCTGGAGAATAGTTCTCATATAATAATGGGTGTGTCTGAGTGATTGGCGGGGTCCAGCCAATAATACAAAAGGACTCAATCCAAGCGTATCGAGATGACTGGTGATGTGTCAGTACAGCTGATGGTCATTCTTTCAAGGTCAGCAGTGGCTCTATCTCGTTGAGATCTTATCCTTAGACCTGGCATGGCCCAAACCTTGCCATGGCATAGTCATAAACATACTTTCTGCGTAGATCCCTGTCGAGACCTTCAGCTCTGTTCATACTTCCAAAAGAAGGACCCTGGAAAGGACAAACATTTGTGAGAGTCTCCAGCCTAAACTTCTGGTACAGCCTACATGGAGACTCCTAATGGTCTCAGCACATCAGTTGCCATAACAAAATATATACATAATAATACTAATCAAGAGCCCTGATTGAATTGGCCCGACCTGACAAGAGGTCCTGGATTGGCAGCGTCTTTCCTAGACTAGGCCTTCAGCTTGACGAGGTCTTGTCGTTTGACCCTAGGAACCTTTTGCATATAAGACTCACTCTCCACACTCATACCAAGCCTTTATTATTATTGGGCACATTCATGTCCATGCTTCCCTCTCACTTGCAAACCATGCCTTTCTCACAACCAAGATCTTGTGGTGTGGTGCGCCTAGTAATCTGTGTGTTTCTCCCCGTTAACTAATAGTATAGTAGTGGGGTTGTATGGCACGCAGTGTAGTTCCCCATTCCCAGCAAGAATATGAAAGAAGATACTACCTCTTCCGGCTGCTGCTCTTGTCTGAGCTGTCGCCGCAATGTACCGGCAGTGCCTCACCTAACACGTAGATTCAGAGGAATGCAGGTTCTCTCAATAAGATAACGAAGTTTATTTATAATCCCCACATCATCCTATCGACTAAAAGACGAAAGAGATAGCACTGTGGATAGCCTCTTCCGGCTCAAGAAGATAGATCATAGATTTGTGGACCCCATCCCCAAGGAGCCCTTCCCTCCTTCCGGCACACCGTAGCTATCTAATGTGCTTATATTTAAAAGAGAGATGCTACTAAGTAACGGTAAGCCGTAGGAAGAAAGATATCACTCGTCTATCAGCTGCCAAGAACAAGCGATATCATTTGGTAACTACTTATTCTTCAGATGTGTTCCCTTGCCATGCCAAGATTAAGACGCGTAGCCAGATTGGCTAACGGTCACCCCTTCCCAATATGGCAAGACTGCTGTTTCGCCATATCCTCTCAGTCTTTAAGACAATAGAGATTTATAAGTGCAAAACTAATTACAACCTAAGATTACCTTTCTTAGGCCATCAGTATTCTGCCTTTAGAATGTCGCTATCTTTAACTTGGACTCTTGACATTAGGCAGTAGATAACGATCAGTAGAAACGGACATGAATCCTCCTGAAGCCGCACCAGTGCACATTTGGCGCAGGGCGCTCCATCGGGTCTACCCGGAAGAACCAAACATATATTTACTCGCTCCATGTAAAGATTGTGTTATGAAGGTAACCCAAAGAACTATCTTTCATGGAGATTGAGCGAACAAGAGAACTGAGAGCTTCCGAAAGCCGTTTCCCCCTGTTTTCCCAAAATCAAAGACCCATGAGTTTTTCCCAGTTGTTCCTCTGTTGTGTTGCTTTCCCCTTCTGAAGGCTTCCTCTTGGTTGGTTGCATTTTCTTCTCTGGCCAACCCGCCTCTGTCACCTCTCATGACATGCTTAGTCAGTGACAGTGTTACAGTTCTCTGCTTCCCTTAGCGGCTCTGCTAAAAATACACATGAGTTTTGTGGCTTAGTCCATCTAATTTCTCAGTATTATTGCTTAGTCCGACTCATTTCCCAGTATTATAATTTAGTCCAACTCATTTCCCAGTATTATAATTTAGTCCAGTTAATTTCCCAGTATTATAATTCAGTCCAACTCATTTCCCAGTATTATAATTTAGTCCAGTTAATTTCCCAGTATTATAATTCAGTCCAGCTCATTTCCCAGTATTACAATTTAGTCCAGTTAATTTCCCAGTATTATAATTTAGTCCAACTCATTTCCCAGTATTATAATTTAGTCCAGTTAATTTCCCAGTATTATAATTCAGTCCAGCTCATTTCCCAGTATTACAATTTAGTCCAGCTAATTTCCCAGTATTATAATTTAGTCCAGTTAATTTCCCAGTATTATAATTTATTCCAGCTCATTTCCCAGTATTATAATTTAGTCCAGCTTATTTCCCAGTATTATAATTTAGTCCAGCTCATTTCCCAGTATTATAATTTAGTCCAGTTAATTTCCCAGTATTATAATTTAGTCCAGTTAATTTCCCAGTATTATAATTTAGCCCAGTTAATTTCCCAGTATTAATATTTAGTCCAGTTAATTTCCCAGTATTATAATTTAGTCCAGCTCATTTCCCAGTATTATAATTTAGTCCAGTTAATTTCCCAGTATTATAATTTAGTCCAGTTAATTTCCCAGTATTATAATTAAGTCCAGTTAATTTCCCAGTATTATAATTTAGTCCAGCTCATTTCCCAGTAGGCCTATTATAATTTAGTCCAGCTCATTTCCCAGTAGGCCTATTATAATTTAGTCCAGCTCATTTCCCAGTAGGCCTATTATAATTTAGTCCAGTTAATTTCCCAGTATTATAATTTAGTCCAGTTAATTTCTCAGTATTATTGCTTAGTCCAGCTCATTTCCCAGTATTATAATTTAGTCCAGTTAATTTCCCAGTAAGAACGACGTCGTCTCCTTCAGGAGAGGTGTTCAGTTTTTTCTTCCTTGTAAGGTGTGGATTTTTTTCTGTTGGTGGAAAAAAAGAAAAGCCTAACCTGTATAGTTCACGGCGTCTGCACTAGCCAGGCGGCCTTAATTCCTCAGGCTGAAGACCTCCCTGCCCTACACTGCAAGGTACTATATAGGCAGTCCCCGGGAAGGTTAACCCGGTCAACAAATGCCCGCAGAAGTCAGATGTGTCTGCCTAACGGCGCAAGAGCGCAGCTCTGCTGTAAACAGGCACAACGCAGTCACATCCGAAAAAAAATCCGGATGAACGCAGAAGAAGAAGAAGTATAGGCAGTAAATGACAGGGTTTTTTTTTGGACAATTTCCCAGCATTATTGCTCAGTTAAGCTAATTTCTCAGTTTTATTGCTAGGTTAAATCAATTTCTCAATATTATTGCTAGGTTAAGCTAATTTCCCAGTATCATAGCACAGTTAAACTAATTTCCCAGTTTCTTGTGAGCTAATTTCAATGACTGGACAATCTGTGACAGAAAGAGCAACATGCTCAAGAAGAGGCCCAGTTGGTGCAGAAGAAGAAAGTTGCAGACAAGCAGCTACAGATGGCCGCCAGAGAGAACTTGGCACAGAGCTTGGAGGTTCAAGACTTGCAGGGAACAGTGGCTAAGTTGTATGTTGTGTCTTCTGTTTAAGTTGTATGTTGTGTCTTCTGTTTAAGTTGTATGTTACTATGTCTTCTGATTAAATTATTTTCTTCTGTTTAAGTTGTATGTTACTATGTCTTCTGTTTAAGTTGTATGTTGTGTAGCCTTCACTCCCCACACATCTCCTGGTACTCATGTGAGGTGGGGTCCCACAGTTGTGTAGCCTTCACTCCCCCACACATCTCACTCACTGGAGAACTTAGTGACAGCTGGCAAGATCGAAGGGAACAGACCAAGAGGAAGACCGAGAGGAAAATACCTGGATGGCTTGGCCACATGGCATGGACGAGACAGGAACACTGAGCTGATCCACGACTCTGGTGATCGAGTGAAATGGCGAATCATGACCGCCCCCGCTTTCCGGCATGGCACATGATTGATTGATTGATTGTTGTATCTTCTGTTTAAGTTGTATGTTATTGTCTTCTGTTTAAGTTGTATAGTTTCTTCTATTAAGTTGTATGTCACTATGTCTTCTATTTAAGTTGTATGTTATTGTCTTCTGTTTAAGTTGTATGTTGTATCTTCTGTTTAAATTGCATGCTGTGTCTTCTGTTTAAGTTGTATGTTACTATGTCTTCTGATTAAGTTGTATGTTACTGTGTCTTCTGTTTAAATTGTATGTTACTATGTCTTCTGTTTAAGTTGTATGTTGTATCTTCTGTTTAAGTTGTATGTTATTGTCTTCTGTTTAAGTTGTATAGTTTCTTCTGTTTACGTTGTATGTTACTATGTCTTCTGTTTAAGTTGTATGTTATTGTCTTCTGTTTAAGTTGTATGTTGTGTCTTCTGTTTAAGTTGTATATTACTATGTCTTCTGATTAAGTTGTATGTTACTGTGTCTTCTGTTTAAGTTGTATGTTACTATGTCTTCTGTTTAAATTGTATGTTACTATGTCTTCTGTTTAAGTTGTATGTTGTATCTTCTGTTTAAGTTGTATGTTATTGTCTTCTGTTTAAGTTGTATAGTTTCTTCTATTAAGTTGTATGTTACTATGTCTTCTGTTTAATTTGTAAGTTATTGTCTTCTGTTTACGTTGTATGTTGTATCTTCTGTTTAAGTTGTATGTTATTGTCTTCTGTTTAAGTTGTATAGTTTCTTCTATTAAGTTGTATGTTACTATGTCTTCTGTTTAAGTTGTAAGTTATTGTCTTCTGTTTACGTTGTATGTTGTATCTTCTGTTTAAATTGTATGTTACTATGTCTTCTGTTTAAGTTGTATGTTGTATCTTCTGTTTAAGTTGTATGTTATTGAGTTGTATAGTTTCTTCTGTTTAAGTTGTATGTTACTATGTCTTCTGTTTAAGTTGTATGTTATTGTCTTCTGTTTAAGTTGTATGTTGTATCTTCTGTTTAAGTTGCATGCTGTGTCTTCTATATCAGTTGTATGTTACTATGTCTTCTAATTAAACTGTGTAACAACATGTACCAAATGCATGTACCAAATCTCAAGGCTATTCTGATAAAAATTGTGCTGGAAATATTGTTTTTTATTTACTGTTATTATTCATTATTATTATTATTTTATTATTATTACTTTTTAAAAAATTATGTTTTCAACTGGTCGCACCATCATCATCACCACTACCACCATCACCATCATCTTCACCACTATCACCATCACCACCATCATCATATCATAATCATCATCATCATCATCATCATCATCACCACTACCATCATCATCATCATCATCATCATCACCACTACCATCATCACCATCATCATCATCATCATCATCATCATCACCACCACCATCATCATCATCATCATCACCACCATCACCACTACCATCATCATCATCACCACTACCATCATCACCACTACCATCATCACCACCACCATCATCATCATCATCATCATCATCACCACCATCACCACTACC
Organism: Cepaea nemoralis; assembly: GCA_014155875.1. Taxonomy (NCBI): domain Eukaryota; kingdom Metazoa; phylum Mollusca; class Gastropoda; order Stylommatophora; family Helicidae; genus Cepaea; species Cepaea nemoralis. Next base: position 45,036 of record JACEFZ010001601.1, read on the forward strand.
ATCATCATTATCACCACTACCACCATCACCACTACCATCATCATCATCACCACCACCATCATTATCATCATCATCATCATCACCATCATCATCATCACCACTACCATCATCACCATCATCATCACCACTACCACCATCACCATCATCATCACCACTACCACCATCACCATCATCATCATCATTATCTTCACTACCATCATCATCATCATCATCATTACTACCATCATCACCATCACTATCATCATCACCATCACCATCATCATCGCCACTATCACCATCACCATCATCATCATCATCACCACTACCATCACCATCATCATCATCATCACCACGACCATCACCATCATCATCATTGTCACCATCAACACCATTTATCACCATCACCACCACACCTTTACCACCACCACCACCACCACCATTTACACCACCACCATCGCCACTATTTCTTACCACCACCATCAACACCACCATCACCATCATCATCATTATTATCTTCACTACCATCATCACCATCACCATCATCATCATCATCATCATTACTACCATCATCACCATCATCATCATCATCATCATCATCATCATCACCATCATCATCATTATCTTCACTACCATCATCACCATCATCATCACCATCATCATCATCATCATCATTACTACCATCATCACCATCATCATCATCACCATCATCACCATCATCATCGCCACTATCACCATCATCATCATCATCACCACTACCATCACCATCATCATCATTGTCACCATCAACACCATTTATCACCACCACCACCACACCATTACCACCATTTATCACCACCACCACCACTACCATTTACACCACCACCATCATCGTCATCATTATTATCATAATTGTATATACCACTGGTCCTTATGAAAATAAAGTTTAGAAATGTCGATGAGAAACAACAAGTAGGAAACATAAATAAACAATGTAGCAACAATGAAGGAAGTGTGGAACAACACAAGTACAAAATGAATAAAAAAAAATAATAATGGTAATGGTAATAATGATGTTCAGGGCGAGGAAGTGTAGGGGGAGGAGGATTGCAACAACCGATAAAAATGAATTTGACTTGATAAAAACTAGCGGGCTCATAACTATGTATTGATTTATTTATTTTTGTTTTCATAAATATCTGTCACTGGAAGCCACAAAAAGAAGGTATAATGGCTATAGTGAACCTTTGTTAACAGATAGAAGCAAATCATTGTGTTTGCTAGACAGACGTGAACACAAAAATTGTGGGAGTCATTATAAATCATGGAAAGATTAAACAGAAAGAAGGTCAGAGAACTGCTGAGCAAACAAATACAGGATAGTCTGACATGACAGGATGGAGTGACGTCAGTAGCAAAAGTAATAAACAGCACCAGAGTATGACATGTGTTAGATGACAGGTGTTAGATGACAGGTGATAGATGGCAGGTGTTAGATTACAGGTGTTAGATGACATGTGTTAGATAACAGGTGAACAACTGGGTCTGAGTTGTCATCAAGACACAGGCAGGGAGAAGAGAAGGGGGCTCACAGGGATGAGGCAGGCTCGTAGACACTCCCTCTGTGAGTGGTTGCTGCTCACAGGGATGGGGCAGGCTCGTAGACACTCCCTCTGTGAGTGGTTGCTGCTCACAGGGATGGGGCAGGCTCGTAGACACTCCCTCTGTGAGTGGTTGCTGCTCACAGGGATGGGGCAGGCTCGTAGACACTCCCTCTGTGAGTGGTTGCTGCTCGCAGGGATGGGGCAGGCTCGTAGACACTCCCTCTGTGAGTGGTCGCTGCTCACAGGGATGGGGCAGGCTCATAGACACTCCCTCTGTGAGTGGTTGCTGCTCACAGGGATGAGGCAGGCTCGTAGACACTCCCTCTGTGAGTGGTTGCTGCTCACAGAGGGAACACCAGTAGATAGTCGAAAGTGCTAATTGATTATGTGGTTGTTTCGGGATTTGAAATTTAAATATTGAGCACAACCCACTACTGGCAACGCCGATCGCATTCTGGTATGAACCTAAGGCCTATCCACGTGCTAATATTTGTAATTGTTTGTTGTGAACCTTCTCTTCATAGTTGTGCATCTTGTGAATGATATCTGATAGTTTGAGTTAGAGTTTGCATTTGTGTCAGGGCTCGGGTTAGGGTTTGTGTTTATTTGTGGGTTTGGGTTGGGATTTTATTCACGTTTGTGTCTGGATTTTGTATTTGTTTGGGTTAACAACATGGAGGCATGGTCAAATCAGGTGATGTTTTCAATGTTTCAATACTGATGATTCAAGACTGATGAAAATTGTTGTTGGTTTCCTGCATTTATGCTCATTCACTCCTGAAAAAATAATGTGTTACATATTGTATACAAGAAGGGGTACAAGTTTTTGTCAACATTCCCATGTGCGAACCTGGATTCTTCACTTCACATCTGCAGTATGTGTCTTCAGCTGTCTTACACATACAAGAGAACACCACCAGAGATGAGCAGTCTGATGTGAATTTTACAGGAGAACTGAGGTCCAATCTCTTCCATACTACATTCATGCTTATAATTAGGGATGATGTAACATACTTGTTTATATTGTACTATGTTTATTATTATTATTATTATTATTATTATTATTATTATTATTATTATTATTATTATTATTCTGCAGGGAACATCTGAAAGCTGCAGACACAAAAAATATCAGCAGAATTAACCAGGAAATCGAGAGAACTACAATTCTGCTGGAGCAGTCTATAGATCAGCACCATCAAGTATTGAACACCAACTACCGCCTCCAAGACCAGCTGCAGTCGGAGAAAGACAAAGCCTTCCGCATGGAAGAAAAACTCAAGGTTGACTGAGAAATATAATAAGTGAAAAACGTTTCAGTTATATAATTCTTTGTGATCCACTATCATTAAGCTGGGAAAAAGCAAGAGTAATCTGCCCTTGTTTGTTATTCCTAGTACTTTGGCCTACTTTGTTGACTCAATGCTAGGAAATTAACACATATTTCACATAAGATGCTTAAATGTGACCTTATTGAAGAAATATGAAGGATCAAAGAAATGACGTGGTAGATGGTTGACTCAGATTGTTAGCATGTCTGTCAAACCAGGCATAAAAAGCACAGTTTACTTTAGCAGATAGAGAGATGTGTAGAGTGCAGCTGTGGAGAGATGTGTGAGTGCAGCTGTGGAGAGATGTGTGAGTATTACTAGTGGGGGTGATTTTAAAAAAAAAATTGATTAATTCCCAAGGGATGATTGTCTGGAGCAACTTCCCGTATCTGCCATGGGTTTAAAATGTTGTCATTACATTATAATACACCATGTCTGCTATCATATTAACAACTTTTAAGCTATAACTGTGACACACCCCTGCTCCCTTTCCAGCCGTCCATTTTTGTTTGGTCAAAACCTATTTTGTGTTTGTCACTGCATTTGTGAATATGGTGTTTGTGTTTTAGGCAGTTTTACTACACAAGCATAACTAGATGAGAGTTGGACAAGATGAGAAGAACATTAAGACAATTGTTATAGACACACACATGCATGCACACACACACATTCATGCAGATACACACACATTAATGCAGATACACACACGGAGACTGTGTCATATATGTACATAAGAATATATGTTTAATGCAAACCAGTTCATGATCCAGTGATCTGAAGAATGACCTCCCCTATTTCAAGGATTATAATCCTTAAGTTTTCCCATTAGTTTGCATAATTCACTAACTCACTGATCAACACTGACATACTTGTACACAGAACTAAAAAAATTGTGCATCAGTATTGTATTTGAGTCTTGTATTGTGAGTATTGTATTTGAGTCTTGTATTGTGAGTCTTGTATTGTGAGTATTGTATTTGAGTCGTGTATTACAGGGTTCCACCTAACTAGCCAGTGGTCCTCAGATGCGTCTTTTGTATTGTTCAGATCTCATGGGTGCATGTGATAAACAGACAACCATGACAATTTATCAGACAGCAACTTACATATTTAGAAATTAGATCACAAAGTAGGTACGGATACAAATATATTCAGAATGAAAAGTAAGCAAGACAAGTGGATAACACTCACAAGGAAATAACATGTTGATGATAATAATGGTAACAATATGGATAAACTCTGTAAATAACACTGAACTGCCACAACATGTAGTCAAAATAACGGTTCAACTGGCATCATCTTGCAGAAAAATGCAGAGGGACTCAGAAGACAAACCCAGGAGGAGGTGCATAGCAAGAAAGTGTTACAAGCGCAAATCAGTGCCGACCTGGCTGAGCTGGATAAAGTCAAGTTAGAGAGCATCTCCAAGAAAGAAAAGGTATGTCTGGCTGATTAGTTACATTATGTCTGGCTGATTAGTTACGTTACAGTCTGGCTGATTAGTTACATTATGTCTGGCTGATTAGTTACATTATGTCTGGCTGATTAGTTACATTATGTCTGGCTGATTAGTTACATTATGTCTGGCTGATTAGTTACATTATGTCTGGCTGATTAGTTACGTTACATCTGGCTGATTAGTTACATTATGTCTGGCTGATTAGTTACGTTACGTCTGGCTGATTAGTTACAGTTATGTCTGGCTGATTAGTTACATTATGTCTGGCTGATTAGTTACATTATGTCTGGCTGATTAGTTACGTTACTGTCTGGCTGATTAGTTACATTATGTCTGGCTGATTAGTTACATTATGTCTGGCTGATTAGTTACGTTATGTCTGGCTGATTAGTTACGTTATGTCTGGCTGATTAGTTACGGTTGTTGAGTCAACCTGTCAGCACTGGTTTCTGGTCACATGTTGTACAGACTTATGTCGCTGACATAGATTTAGCTGTGCGGTTCACAGTTTGTTGTCACATGTTGTACAGACATAGATTTAGCTGTCTGGTTCACAGTTTGTTGTCAAATGTTGTAATACTTACATATAGATTTATAGGTATTCAGTGAATCATTTCTTCACAATTTGCTGTTAGATGTTATACTTAGGTTTAGCTGTGCTGTGTGAATCTTTTTTTCATTATTTCACAGATTGTTATCAAATGTTGTGCATATTTGCACAGGTTTATATGTGGTGTGTGAATTGATTGTTCATTTGTTCACATTTTGTTGTCAAATGTTATATATATATAGGTTTAGCTGGTCTGTGTGAATATTTTGTTATTTGTTCAGTTTTTTGTGTGAAATGTTGTGCATACTTTCATAGAGTATATGTGTTGTCTGAAATAGGTATTTACATTATGTGGTAAAATGTTGTAACTTACATAGGTTTTGTGACATATATGTCATCATCCCTCAGTCTTTTCCAGCAGACGTTGCTAGGATGCGCTACCTGAAGAGTAGAGGCTATTAAAATTTCAACAAGAGAATTAACAAAACGAACTTTCGTTTGAATTAAGGCCAGTGATTGGCCGCGCCCCGGAAACAAAGGCTTAAGCGAGACAAAGGCTTGGTAGACAAAGCGGTCTCGTCAATCGCCATGTTTTCTTCAAGTCAGCGGGTGACCCATTGTTAATGGGTTAATTAATAGCCACTTATTCTCTGCGTCTTAGCGCTAGAGATGGCGGTGGAGTATTGGCACTAGTCACCATGCTTGGCACTGGAATTATAGTCAACTTATTTGGATTTAGAGGCAGGAAACTGGGTTATCAGCCTACCCCTAATATTCTACAGAGAGTGCTGGTTACTGCTACACACCCTGAACCTGAATGTCAATGCCTGGATAATTAATGGATTTTGAATATGCTGAAGTGGATTCCCTACCTCTGGGAACTTACAGATGGTGTTAATCTTTTCAATGTCTGCAAAGACATGAGGCATGCCTGGCCTAGATGGTTTTCAGCGTATACCCTCTTCTAAAAGTCACCGCCTGATTCCACGTTCAACTGTCATATTCCAGAGGCTCATGGATAGTCTGGAATTCACCATCATTTACCAGTATGGATTTACCAACTGATTTTGTGAACTCCCAGCTTTCTTTGAATCTTCTCATCCATCTTATCCCAGACATGGATACTCAAGCACTATACCAACTCCCGGCCAATCAAGTCGTATATTCAGCTGAAGAAAGAATAACCTACATCTTAACCCAGAAAAGGGCTGGAATATTCATGCCCAATTCAAGTTAGTTCTGTCAGGAAATTCTAATGGATTATGTGATGTCACTCCTCATCCAAAGATATACTGAAAGTGTTTGTGCCTGATCCTGATCGAATCAATCACATGGACTCCTGTTTGTCACGCCACGCCAGAACGTTTCCGACTCATATCTGTCTGTTATACCACCCCGGAATGCTCCTAGCCCAGTGACTTAGCAACTGTGACTTGAGAGATTACAGTATATCCACTTTGGATTCATATGGATTACTCCGACATGTTATTCGTTTTGGATATATGATCCAGCGGTGAAAGTTCCGTGTGTGTGTGTGTGTGCAATCCCCAATTTTCTGAATAGGTGGATATATGCAACGCAGCTGTTTCCCTGGATTATAGAGAGTGTGACTATGGCCAGACTTTTTTCTAGTGGATATTGAAGGAGAGGGAGTCATCATCAGACCCATAGGATATTTCTAGAGACAGATTAGATAGATTTTCTTTATCTATTTCTTTGTATGGATTATTTACTTTGTTTTGTGTTTGACACAGGTATTTGATGTGAACCTTTTTTGGGGATTTTTGGGGACTTCTGTTGTGGTTGTATACTTTGTGTGCATTGCCTGAATATGAATAATTTCTTTCATGTATATGTCACCATATTGTAGCCAACAGGGTTTGTCCAAGACCCAAATGTTTTCACAATACAGTTGTTTGTTTGTTTGGTTTAACCAAGCCTTGAAGTTACTTCATTGTTAACTTATTGTTCCAAAATTGATGTTTATAGTCCAGTTATGGTTACTGTTATGTGATACAGTGAGTCATTGTACTGTTTTTGTCTAACAGTGGCTGTTTTCCTCTGTCATGTAATCCAGTTGTTGCGTCTAACATTGGTTGTTGTCCCTCTGTTGTATAATACTGTGGATGTGCATGACAGTGGATACTTGTCATTGTTTATATATATATGGGAGATTAAATGTGGGGCGGGGCACTTACACATAGACACACCTTCTGGGTAGAGTGATTTGTACTCGGGTGTCTGTGGTAGAACTTCCCGGATCTCCCAGCCTTCTATAGGGAAACATTTCTTCTATGTTAGTGTTGAACTTGCACCCTTTTCTGCCTTGTTCAATGCTTGGGGGTTTAACGAGCCAATATATTATTTCCTATAAAGGGCGTGTTTGGGATTTAGACCCCATTCATACTGAATACCCCTAGCGAAACTTGTCCTTATTCTAATTTATTATATTTACCACCCCACAGGTTTATATGCAATGTGTGAATCTATTGTTTATTTGTTCATAGTTTGTTGCCAAATGTACATACTTTCATAGGTTTGCCCTTGTAACTGCACATATCTAACCTTGAATCTCTAGCATATTTAACCTTGCAGCTGTTGTATATTTAACCTTGAACCTGCAATGTACCACTGACCTTGAACCTCTAGCATATCGAATCTTGTAAATGCAGTATAATTGACATTGCAGGCCAAAATCATCACAGATGAACTTGAGAAGGCTGTCAGTGTGGTCCTGGAAAAGGTCAACAAGCTCCAATCTCTCAAGTTGGAGAAGCAGCAAGTAAGAAGCATAAGTAGTCAAACCTTATGTTTATTTTCCCAGGAGACAATGTTGTCGGTTGTGGCGTGCCTGAGACAGACCCTACTGGAGTTGATGGTCAGATTGCCATGGTAACATGGTGGGTCGATATACCTGCTGTCCCAGTGAGACAGACTGTACTGGAGTTGATGGAATGAATGAACGAACGAACGAACGAACAAACTTTATTTTCAAAGGGTTAAGAATTGGGCACGCAGGCCCGTCTAACATTCTGCCCTTCTATCACTCTCTTTCATACATTATTTCATTCACACATCATTCAAGGCTAACAACGAACAGTAACAATATAAAAGATATGCATTATAAAGGCATGGGCAAAATGCAAACATCAAAACTACACGACACAGTAATATTAGATAATGGTCAGACACTTGTTATTAGCCATGTGGAATATACTGGCCTACAAAAAGGTGATTGGCTGCTATACTAGGGTTGTGTTATTATTATTATTATCTCAATTATTAAGGGGGAAGGTAATCCGTATTGAGATAGTGTTCGAATAATTTGCGATTATATGAATAGGGATTGGTGATGTCTTTGATTTCTTGTGGAAGATTGTTCCACAGCTGAGATGCAGAGCACGTTAAGCTTGTTTTGTATAAGTCAATCCTAGGCTTCGGAATGTGTAGTATATTTACACGTTTACTGTGTCTAGCATTATATTTAAACAAAGGCCAAAGGTAATTTGGGGCATTCCTTTGCAGGATTTTGTGAATTAGTTTAGCTTTATTGAAAAGCAGGCGTTTGCGGAATGGTAGTAACTGAAGGCGTTTATACAGGCTAGGATTGTCAGATAAATGTTTGCTATAAATTAGACTCATGGCCCATTTCTGGAGTGAGTAAAGTCGCTTGGTGTTTGAATTAGAACAACCGTCCCAGATTGTAGAGCAGTAGTCAAAGTGTGTCTGTATATGAGAAGTATAGAATAGTTTCCTTGTGTCCTCATCAAGGAAGTTTTTAATCCTGGCGAGTTGATAGACTTTTTTCGCTGTTTGTTTAATGAGCGCTTGAACATGGGAATTAAAGGTTAGGTTTCTATCAATGATTAGGCCTAATGTTTTGTGCTCAATTACACTTTCTACTGGCATGTTATCGATGTGAAGTTGAAGTGATGTGTGTGGGCTTAGAGTCTGAAGTCTTTGTCTGGTTGTTAATAACATTGCTTTTGTTTTAGTGATGTTAATTTGCATACGGTTTGAATAGCTCCACTTAACTACATTATTTAATTCTTGTTGTAAAGACGACTCCAGTAAAAATTCAGTTTTCAGTAAAATTACAGTTTTCATGTATGGTCATGGTAGCTTGGTGGGTCGATGGATGTTCATGGTAGCTTGGTGGGTCGATATACCTGCTGTCCCAGTGAGACAGGCTGTACTGGAGTTGATGGATAGATTGGCGGGTAGCATGGTGGGTCAATTCGTCTGCTGTCTCAGTGGTCACGAGTTTGAATTCAGATTGAAACAAGTTTTTAGAAATGAGACACGTCTTGGGAAATGAAGCCAGCTGGGGTCATATAAACCAGAACACACCATATGTGCTGAATGGTCTGTACAAATCATCAATTATGTCAATACTGTGTAAATACTGATTAAGATCACTGATTAATGTGATCATTAATTACTACAATGTGAATGATGTAAGTTTACCCATAAGATACTATCCATTATTAACTTTTACATGTTATTTACATTCTACAAACTTCCCAAGTAACAAATTCCTAAGTTAATGCTTATAAAATGTAATGGGTGAAGAGTGAAAGAATTAATTAGGAAAATTGTTAGTCTAAGGTCTGCATGTATAAATCCAAGTTAATTGTTCAACGATCGAGCAAGCTAATAAGTTAGAAATAAATTATAACTAACTAGTGCTGCTAAGAATGTAAGTGAGAGTGACCTACGTTCTATCCCCAGGAAAAACCACAATAATACTAGACTAACAGATTTTAAATAGATTTCTTGGGAGCGAAACAAATTGTCCTAGAGTTTTTTCCCAGGTTCTATCACGGACGAGCAGTTCACAATGTCAGAAGATGAATTGTTCTCACACTGGTGTTTAGTTATGGATGCAGGTTCAGATCTCTTACACTCCAGATCCAAGAGAGAAATCTCTGGACAAATCTCTTGTTTGCTGACCGAAGACACAATCCCTGGATACTCAAGAAAACAGACAAGAATTGGTTCGTTGAAAAGATAGATGTAGTTGCTCTTGGTACCCCCAGGAGTGAGAAAGAGGAATATAGATAAGAGATAAAAAAGCTTTTTGCATAAGCGCTGCATAGGGTAAGTTACCTCCCTGACTTAGAGAATAGGGCAAGTTACCTCCCTGACAGAGAATAGGGCAAGTTACCTCCCTGACTTATCTCCTCCAGGAAATATATTTCGCTCCCACTAACTGTAATGTAAAAGAGTTTACAAGCACTTAAGCCACACATAAACATTTACATACAGTTAGAAATATTATGGAAGAACTATGAGTTTAAACTACCACTGTGTTTATTAACTTTTTATATGATGATGGCTCTTCTAGTTGATGGGTTTGATATGCTGGTAGTATGCGATGAGAGAATGATGTATGATCAAATGGCATGTACACCATTTAGAAAATAATATGCAAGTAACTAATTGCATGTAGAAAATAACATGTACATAACTTATTGGCACATCTGACTATCTATCTACATGTTTAGTTTAGTTAGTTTAGTTTAGTCAATAGATCACGGCACACAGGTGTAACCAATAAGTGCTCCGTTCTACTTCTAACTCAAGCCTGAGTCTGGAGAACCTCAGCTTAGTGCACAAACTCCATAGCACCGGCGAGGATCCTGAAATACTTTGGGCAGATTTTTAACTCAAAATTTTGCCCGGGCAGCACCTTTTTCTATTTCCAACTGCCAAGGGAGTGTTTTACGTGCACAACAAAACTCACAGGCGTCCGATCTCACTACCCAGAGACCAGGAGAAATTTTGTTACAAGAAGTTTGCGCAAAAAAATCCTGGCCCTTACCGGGGTTTGAACCCAGGACCTCTAGTACTCGAGGTGGACACCATACTTCGAGACCACTCAGCCCCCTTGTATATATTCACATACACATATATAATTGAGTGTTTCCTATCTAATCTAAATTCACCTCATTTACTCTATATGTCTCTCTCATGTATGTTTGAAGGGCTTTAGTCACACACCTCAGTCGAATATCAAAGACTTTTCCTTCCCTGTCTGGGTGAATGAGAGTCCTGAGTCCTCTGTCTATCCTCATGCAGACATCACCATGCAGACAAAGTGAACTGGTGACATTTCTCCCTCCAAGTGGTTTCACCTCAATCTTGGTAGGCATTTGAAGTGTTATTCCAAATAATCCATGTTATTTTAGACGCTATCAGTAGACTGCTTACCCTCAGGAATTTCTCCTGAGTAGTCAGTCTCCAATGTGCATCGGCCTCATGCAGGATGAATCTCAATGTCTTTCCTCTTCTACCCACGGATCTCTGCAGACACTTTGCAAGTTGTATGTAATCTTTCCTCTTCTACCCTGGAATATAAAGAGATCTACTGGTCTTGTTTTTAATGTGGCGTTAACATACACGCACACACATGCAAACATTAACACATACACACCCACCCACCCACCCACACACACACACACTCTCTCTCTCTCTCTCTTTTCTCTTTCTCTCTCTCTGTTATGATCTGACAAATCAAAGTAAGTATGACACCAACTAGGTCCCAAACGTTGAACTTTGATGACATATAGATGAAAGTGTGAACATGTTTCATGAGCTGCCACGAGTGGTTCAGTAACTTGACTTACAATCTGAGGTCTCTGTCACATTTCATCCACTCCTTGACAGCTGACATATTTCATCCACTCTTTCATAGCTGACACATTTCATCCACTCTTTCACAGCTGACACATTTCATCAACTCTTTCACAGCTGACACATTTCATCCACTCTTTCACAGCTGACACATTTTATCCACTCTTTCACAGCTGAAACATTTCATCCACTCTTTCACAGCTGACACATTTCATCCACTCTTTCACAGCTGACACATTTCATCCACTCTTTCACAGTTGACACATTTCATCAACTCTTTCACAGCTGACACATTTAATCCACTCTTTCACAGCTGACACATTTCATCAACTCTTTCACAGCTGACACATTTCATCCACTCTTTCACAGCTGACACATTTCATCCACTCTTTCACAGCTGACACATTTCATCCATTCTCATAGCCATCATCAGACACTGAAGTCTGTGTAAAACACACTTGTGGTAAATGCTCCCAAGGCGGCCAGAGGAAACACTTTAAAGACACTCTGAAAATCTCATTGAATGCTTTTGGAATTCATTATGACACCTGGGAGACTGCAGCCAGAGACCGAAATTCATGGCATGCATCATTACGCAAGGGTGCAGTCACATGTGAGGCAACCAGGATTGCAAGAGCTGTGAAGAAAAGGCAGGACAGAAAAGTTCACTGCAGGAAATCCTCCACCAGAAACGTCAAGCATTCTTTGTCCACATTGTCAAAGAACATTTCGAGCCTTATCAGCCATCTTAGAACTCACGGCTCCATACTTTCAACCCCACTGGATGAAATGAATGGTCATCATCATTCCTGATGGACAAACAACATTCTCACAGTTTACACATGTCATCCACTCTCTCACAACTGACAAATTTCATCCATTCTCACAGCTGACATATTTCATCTACTCTCTCACAACTGACACATTTCATCCATTCTCACACCTGACACATGTCATACACTCTCTCACAGCTGACAGACAACTTAACCAGTCGGATTCAGGAAACAGAACGGCGACACACAGAGAGTTGCCAGGTGTTTAGTCAGTCCCTAGCCAGAGTGGAGCCGCAGCATCAAGCTGTTCAGGTATGTCAGGTGTCACCACTGTCCAGATATGTCACGTGTCATCACTGTCCGGGTATGTCAGGTGTCACCACTGTCCAGGTATGTCAGGTGTCACCACTGTCCAGGTATGTCAGGTGTCACCACTGTCCAGGTATGTAGGTGTCACCACTGTCCAGGTATGTCAGGTGTCACCACTGTCCAGGTATGTCAGGTGTCACCACTGTCCAGGTATGTCAGGTGTCACCACTGTCCAGGTATGTAGGTGTCACCATTGGCCAGGTATGTCAGATATCACCACTGTCCAGGTATGTCAGGTGTCACCACTGTCCAGGTATGTAGGTGTCACCACTGTCCAGGTATGTCAGATATCACCACTGTCCAGGTATGTAGGTGTCACCATTTGCCAGGTATGTAGGTGTCACCATTGGCCAGGTATGTAGGTGTCACCATTGGCCAGGTATGTCAGGTGTCACCATTGGCCAGGTATGTAGGTGTCACCATTGTCCAGGTATGTCAGGTGTCACCATTGGCCAGGTATGTAGGTGTCACCATTGGCCAGGTATGTCAGGTGTCACCATTGGCCAGGTATGTAGGTGTCACCATTGGCCAGGTATGTAGGTGTCACCATTGGCCAGGTATGTAGGTGTCACCATTAGCCAGGTATGTCAGGTGTCACCATTGGCCAGGTATGTCAGGTGTCACCATTGGCCAGGTATGTCAGGTGTCACCATTGTCCAGGTTTGTAGGTGTCACCACTGTCCAGGTATGTAGGTGTCACCATTGGCCAGGTATGTCAGGTGTCACCATTGGCCAGGTATGTAGGTGTCACCACTGTCCAGGTATGTAGGTGTCACCATTGGCCAGGTGTGTCAGGTGTCACCATTGGCCAGGTATGTCAGGTGTCACCATTGGCCAGGTATGTAGGTGTCACCACTGTCCAGGTATGTAGGTGTCACCATTGGCCAGGTATGTCAGGTGTCACCATTGGTCAGGTATGTAGGTGTCACCATTGGCCAGGTATGTAGGTGTCACCATTGGCCAGGTATGTCAGGTGTCACCATTGGCCAGGTATGTCAGGTGTCACCATTGGCCAGGTATGTAGGTGTCACCATTGGCCAGGTATGTCAGGTGTCACCATTGGCCAGGTATGTAGGTGTCACCATTGGCCAGGTATGTAGGTGTCACCATTGGCCAGGTATGTATGTGTCACCATTGGCCAGGTATGTCAGGTGTCACCATTGGCCAGGTATGTCAGGTGTCACCATTGGCCAGGTATGTCAGGTGTCACCATTGTCCAGGTATGTAGGTGTCACCATTGTCCAGGTATGTAGGTGTCACTATTGGCCAGGTATGTCAGGTGTCACTAATTGGCCAGGTATGTAGGTGTCACCAATTGTCCAGGTATGTAGGTGTCACCATTGGCCAGGTATGTCAGGTGTCACCATTGGCCAGGTATGTCAGGTGTCACCATTGGCCAGGTATGTAGGTGTCACCATTGCCGTATGTAGGTGTCACGCATTGGCCAGGTATGTCAGGTAGTCACCATTGCCAGGTATGTAGGTGTCACCATTGGCCAGGTATGTCAGGTGTCACCATTGGCCAGGTATGTCAGGTGTCACCATTGGCCAGGTATGTAGGTGTCACCATTGGCCAGGGTATGTAGGTGTCACCATTGGCCAGGTATGTAGGTGTCCACCATTGGCCAGGTATGTCAGGTGTCACCATTGGCCAGGTATGTAGGTGTCACCATTGGCCAGGTATGTAGGTGTCACCATTGGCCAGGTATGTAGGTGTCACCACTTGTCCAGGTATGTAGGTGTCACCATTGACCAGGTATGTCAGGTGTCACCATTGGCCAGGTATGTAGGTGTCACCATTGGCCAGGTATGTAGGTGTCACCATTGGCCAGGTATGTATGTGTCACCATTGGCCAGGTATGTCAGGTGTCACCATTGGCCAGGTATGTCAGGTGTCACCATTGGCCAGGTATGTCAGGTGTCACCATTGGCCAGGTATGTCAGGTGTCACCATTGGCCAGGTATGTCAGGTGTCACCATTGGCCAGGTATGTAGGTGTCACCATTGTCCATGTATGTAGGTGTCACCACTGTCCAGGTATGTAGGTGTCACCATTGGCCAGGTATGTCAGGTGTCACCATTGGCCAGGTATGTATGTGTCACCACTGTCCAGGTATGTAGGTGTCACCACTGTCCAGGTATGTAGGTGTCACCATTGGCCAGGTATGTAGGTGTCACCATTGGCCAGGTATATCAGGTGTCACCATTGGCCAGGTATGTAGGTGTCACCACTGTCCAGGTATGTAGGTGTCACCATTGTGTGATGTCAGTTCTGGACTCAACTCAACTCAACTCTGCTCCCTTGTTCAAAAGTGAGATGTCAGTATTATGTCAGTGAGATGTCAGTGTGATGTCGATGTGATGTCAGTGTGATGTCATTGTGATAGCAGTGTGATGTCAATGTAAGTAAGAGAAGCAACACTGCAACCAACCAGCCATGTCATCATTGACGGCGAAGCAGGGTTGGCATACGACTGGCCACCTCATCCCATAAACAACTGGCTGCAAAATCTAACCAATCAGAACAAGTCTATACAATCCAACCAATCAGAACAAGTCTACATGATCCAACCAATCAGAACAAGTCTACATAATCCAACCAATCAGAACAAGTCTACAAGATCCAACCAATCAGAACAAGTCAACAAGATCCAACCAGTCATGAACAAGTCTACAAAATTGAACCAATCAGAAATAAGTCTACAAATAGCTTGGAGTGAGTTGCTTGTTTGTGTTCGCTTGCTGTGAACTCCAGCGTGAAGTCCTGTATGTCGGATGAAGACATCCTGTTGTCCAACATCAGTGTTATGTCATACCGGACTGAGGTTTGCGTGAGTATCCGTTGTCCCATGTCTGGCTTATTGGTGTGCAGACTGGTGGTTCCTCGCCGTGCAGGTAGACACTCTCCGACGTCGGAAGAATCAACGATCTTACTACGTTAGCCAGGACCCCAAAGGGATATATGCTGCCCAGGACTCACAACTAGGACGTGTTAGTAGGTCTTGGCCAGTATAGAACCTGGCCCTGGTACCTTGGAAACACCTCTGCATCCCTGGGAGTGAGTTGTTTGAGGACCTGTGCTCTACTGGGAGATGACAGGCAGCAGCACAAGGACATGCTGTGCGTGTGATGAAGTGAAACATTATAGTCTTGCTACAAATGAATGAAGGAAATATGTTCAAGTAAATAACATATGCTCTATGAACTTTCAGACAAACCTCAAGGCAGTGAACCAGCAACTGCAGACGATGGAAGAAAACTCTTCAATGATGAAAAACAAGATTGAAGAAATGGATGCAGCACAGATCATGATGAACAGATTTGTGACAAAAGCTGAAAATGAGATTCAGATACTGACGTATGTTGAAGCATTAATGACAGCTATTTGAATGTTATATTGTTTGCTATTTTTTGTGGAGTGTATAATTGCAGAGCATGTGCAGTGAATTATACGGCCATATACTTATGTTGTTGATATGTTTCATCTTTTATGGCAATGAAGCCTGGTCAACTTACTCACACCAAGAGAAACGTTTAAACAGCTTTCATATGCAGTGTCTATGAAAATACTTGGTATTGAGTGGCAAGACAAAATCACAAAAGCTAAAGTATTGGAAATATTGGATTGTGTGACGGTTTGTTCCATGCTCAGTCATCATTGACTTAAATGGATAGGGCGCATTGGGAGGATGAACAATAGTAGAATACCAAAGGACATCATTATTAGAGAATTACGTATATGTAAAAGATTTCAGAGTTGGCCTCTACTACGATACAAAGATGTGTGTAAACGGGGCATGATTGATACAGGCATTGATATTGCACCTTGGGAGAAAGTTGCCACTGATTGTATTGCATGGAGGGCAAACATCAGAAATGGAATAAAAACAAAGGCTACAATGATTGCAAATAGGTCAGACACTGCGCTTGTGAAATTTCAGATGGTGTGTGATGGTGGAAATAACCATATGTTCACATGCATCCATTTTGGATGAATATTTACCATGTGAAGTGGTCTATTCAGTTACATTCGAAACCGCCATGGGTTGTAATTATTATGCCATTTTGTAAAGCCATCCATCCATCATGTGTCATGCTGATAAGCATGGACGGTCATGTTTTGCCATCTCACTGGATCACCAGAGTCATAGATGAGCTTTTTATAGCACAATGTAAGAAACTATTGTCTGTCAATACTGCCACATATACACACACTTACACTTTTCACACGAACATACACATATATTTCTGTGTTTCCCAGAACATCTTGCCTTTCTGTTGCCAAATAGTCAGAACAAAATGATCTACTCTCATGTTTTAGAAATATATAAAATCAGAACATCTTGCCTTTCTGTTGCCAAATAGTCAGAACAAAATGATCTACTCTCATGTTTTAGAAATATATAAAATCAGAACATCTTGCCTTTCTGTTGCCAAATAGTCAGAACAAAATGATCTACTCTCATGTTTTAGAAATATATAAATCAGAACATCTTGCCTTTCTGTTGCCAAATAGTCAGAACAAAATGATCTACTCTCATGTTTTAGAAATATATAAAATCAGAACATCTTGCCTTTCTGTTGCCAAATAGTCAGAACAAAATGATCTACTCTCATGTTTTAGAAATATATAAAATCAGAACATCTTGCCTTTCTGTTGCCAAATAGTCAGAACAAAATTATCTACTCTCATGTTTTAGAAATATATAAAATCAGAACATCTTGCCTTTCTGTTGCCAAATAGTCAGAACAAAATTATCTACTCTCATGTTTTAGAAATATATAAAATCAGAACATCTTGCGTTTCTGTTGCCAAATAGTCAGAACAAAATGATCTACTCTCATGTTTAGAAATATATAAAATCAGAACATCTTGCGTTTCTGTTGCCAAATAGTCAGAACAAAATGATCTACTCTCATGTTTTAGAAATATATAAAATCAGAACATCTTGCGTTTCTGTTGCCAAATAGTCAGAACAAAATTATCTACTCTCATGTTTTAGAAATATATAAAATCAGAACATCTTGCGTTTCTGTTGCCAAATAGTCAGAACAAAATGATCTACTCTCATGTTTTAGAAATATATAAAATCAGAACATCTTGCGTTTCTGTTGCCAAATAGTCAGAACAAAATGATCTACTCTCATGTTTTAGAAATATATAAAATCATTATTTTTATCAGGCGTCAAAATGGCAGAAAGATGAAGGCACTCGCTCTTAAACTTCTGATGTGATGATGGTGAGATAGGGGGTTCATTCTCTGCACTGGCAGTTAGTTGGTCTTAAATATTGACTTTGCATTCAGAAAGTAATGACAGACAACTGAGTGTATATATTGTCTTCACATTCAGAAAGTAATGCAGAACAACTGAGCGTAAATTTGCCTGGAAAATCAACCTGGGATTGATTGTAACGTCTGACAGAGGAAATGCAACAACATTATCTTTATCCTTATTCCCCCTAACTTCTGAATAGACTAGTCTCAAAATATCTTCCTGTCGGCAGAAGGAGAGCTGGATATCAATTGTGAGAGATAATCTAAAGAAATTAGAAAAACTGCAAACTCATGCAGGATGGAAAGGCTGCTGGTCCAGATGATACCCAAGCAGAATCTACTAAAGTCAGTATAAGCACATTGACTGAAGTACTGCATGTTATGCAAAATAATAAAGCAAAGCATCTTTGAGATATATTTGCTTGCTTGCTTGTGTTCGCTGGCTGTGATCTCCAGCGTGAAGTCCTGTTATGTCGGATGAAGACATCCAGTTCTCCAACATCTGTGTGATGTCATACAGGACCTGATGTTTGCGTGAGTATCCGTTGTGCCATGTCTGGCTTATTGGTGTGCAGACTGGTGGTTCCTCGCCTTGCAGGCAGACAGACACTCTCCGACTTCAGAGGAATTAACGATCCTACTGACTTCAGCCAGGACCCCGCGGGACCTGTTGCCCAGGACGCTCGGCGAGGATAGCGTCAATAGGTCTTGGCCAGTATAGAACCCAGCCCTAGTGCCTTGGAAACACCTCTGCATCCTGAAATATATTTGCCACTTGATATTGGGTTTGTGAACCATGAAAACATCCTTTAACACATTGATAGAGAATCTCTGATACAATGATGGAGAATCTCTGACACATTGATAGAGAATCTTTGACAAAATGTGTGTTGTATTATGGGATCCCATACAGAAGTTAACTGATGAAGTGCCATGGGATAATTAATTAAGTGTCATGGGATAATTAATTAAGTGATATTGGATAATTAATTAAGTGCCATGGGATAATTAATTAAGTGCCATGGGATAATTAATTAAGTGCCATGGGATAATTAATTAAGTGTCATGGGATAATTGATTAAGTGTCATGGGATAATTGATTAAGTGCCATGGGATAATTAATTAAGTGCCATGGGATAATTAATTAAGTGCCATGGGATAATTAATTAAGTACCATGGGATAATTGATTAAGTGCCATGGGATAATTAATTAAGTGCCATGGGATAATTGATTAAGTGTCATGGGATAATTAATTAAGTGCCATGGGATAATTGATTAAGTGTCATGGGATAATTGATTAAGTGCCATGGGATAATTGATTAAGTGCCATGGGATAATTGATTAAGTGCCATGGGATAATTGATTAAGTGCCATGGGATAATTGATTAAGTGCCATGGGATAATTAATTAAGTGCCATGGGATAATTGATTAAGTGCCATGGGATAATTGATTAAGTGTCATGGGATAATTGATTAAGTGTCATGGGATAATTGATTAAGTGTCATGGGATAATTAATTAAGTGCCATGGGATAATTGATTAAGTGTCATGGGATAATTGATTAAGTGTCATGGGATAATTGATTAAGTGTCATGGGATAATTGATTAAGTGTCATGGGATAATTGATTAAGTGTCATGGGATAATTGATTAAGTGTCATGGGATAATTGATTAAGTGTCATGGGATAATTGATTAAGTGTCATGGGATAATTGATTAAGTGTCATGGGATAATTGATTAAGTGCCATGGGATAATTGATTAAGTGTCATGGGATAATTGATTAAGTGTCATGGGATAATTGATTAAGTGTCATGGGATAATTGATTAAGTGTCATGGGATAATTGATTAAGTGTCATGGGATAATTGATTAAGTGTCATGGGATAATTGATTAAGTGTCATGGGATAATTGATTAAGTGCCATGGGATAATTAATCATCTGAAGCAACTTCCCATATCTGCCATGGGATAATTAATTAAGTACCATGGGATAATTAATTAAGTGCCATGGGATAATTAATTAAGTGCCATGGGATAATTAATCATCTGAAGCAACTTCCTGTATCTGCCATGGGCTTATATATCACTGAAATGTTATCACTGCCAAATGTTGTTTCAGTTAAAATATCAATGCAGTAGTTTTTCTTAAGCAACTTCCCTTAATTTGATGTATAATACAACAAGTCTGCTACTGTATTATCAACTTTTAGGTCATAACTGTTACTCACCCCTACTTCCCATTTTCTGTCATCCATTTTTGTTTGGTCCAAACCTACATTTTGTCTGGCGTTGAATCAGTTGATGAAGGCGACGTATGAGGTGATGAAATACAGAGTCCTGCACAAGCGATATTGGCGGACACGCTCGAAATAAGAACACGTGTGCGAGAAGGATGCCATTTGTTACCTTTATTGTTCTTAATGAAGTTAGACTGGATCATGACGACACCAGTAACTACCTCCAGAAGTGGAATTAAATGGACTCTGACAGAGCAACTTGATGGTATTAGCTTCACTGATGACTCTGCTCTCCTGTCCCACACATGAAATCTGTGGACTCTGACAGAGCAACTTGATGGTATTAGCTTCACTGATGACTCTGCTCTCCTGTCCCACACATGAAATCAGATACAAGAACAATTAGACACAGATGATAGGAGGTCACATTTAATTATGTCTAAAAGTGTATTGGGGAAGACAAAAAGGATGAGGATAAATCAAGTAATGATAATCTGATTTTTCTTGGTGAAACCTCACTTGAAAAGATGCTATCAGACACATATTTAGATACCAGGGTAGATGGCGACAGGGAACAGAGAAAGATATTCAAATCCTGTAATGTTAAATGTTGTATTGATCTAAGACATGGAAAAAAGGATTACAAACAAACTATAAACATTCATTATTAGTTGCCTGCACAGAATAGGATTAAAATGGTACAACAGAACAATTTATGTTGTGCTCATGGAGAGAACTAAACAAATACAAGTCAAATCAGGAGAGGAGGAAAAGATACTTGTGCTGGAAATCACGTAAATTGGGAAAACATGTTAATGATAAAACTACATATTCCTTTTTCTGGAAGCAGTAAGGCAACAGAAATAGAAGAAGGCAACAGAAATAGAAGAAGGCAACAGAAATAGAAGAAGACAACAGAAATAGAAGAAGACAATAGAAATAGAAGAAGGCAACAGAAATAGAAGAAGGCAACAGAAATAGAAGAAGGCAACAGAAATAGAAGAAGGCAACAGAAATAGAAGAAGGCAACAGAAATAGAAGAAGGCAACAGAAATAGAAGAAGGCCAAACCACAGGGAGAAGAGAGTTAAAAACTGACATGCATAATATGGGAAGGACAAGCAGGAAGCTGCAGGAGACAGTTGAGGATAATGTATATCCTTGACTGGACCCGGGATCAAACACGGATCACTGGCGTGTGAGGCAGGTGTGTAACCACTAGACCACGTGGCACACACTAAACATGACTAAATTATCACACTAGAATATCACATCATCACCCATCGTAGGCTATAGTTCAAAATGTGTCTGATCACCACGACTGACATCCGTCAATCGATGTGGCCCTGAATGATCAGGTCTTCTTGACTGGCAAGGCACACCAGGAAACCTAAAATCCAGCAAGCGATAATCAAATTTGATTTATTTGGTTCTTTTCGGGATTTGAAATTTAAATATTGAGAGGTTCCTACCAGAATACAATCAGTTTTGCCAGTAGTGAATTGTGCGCAATATTTAAATTTCAAATCCCCCCCAAAAAAACAAATAAATCAAGTTGATGATAAAACTAGACTTCAGTTTATTGAAGGCCTGTATAAGTTATCTTTTCCCTGATTTAAAGGCAGATAACTTATCTCTGCTCTGATTCAAAGGCATTCACGCCACCACATTTGACAACAATCGCCTTCAAATTAATAGCTGTGAGGGTAAAACTGGGCAATCACTATTTATGGCTGACTGAGTTGCAGGATTATAATCTGAGCCAGGGATGGACCCTAATATGTCTTCTCTTTGAGGTTGAACAGGGTAGGGGGAATGGTATAATTGAAATTTAAAGGCGGACAACTTATCTCTGCCCTGATTTAATGGCAGACAACTTATCTCTGCCCTGATTTAATGGCAGACAACTTATCTCTGCCCTGATTTAATGGCAGACAACTTATCTCTGCCCTGATTTAATGGCAGACAACTTATCTCTGCCCTGATTTAATGGCAGACAACTTATCTTCTGCCCTCATTTAATGGCAGACAACTTATCTCTGCCTTGATTTAATGGCAGACAACTTATATCTGCCCTGATTTAATGGCAGACAACTTATCTCTGCCCTGATTTAATGGCAGACAACTTATCTCTGCCCTGATTTAATGGCAGACAACTTATCTCTGCCCTCATTTAATGGCAGACAACTTATCTCTGCCTTGATTTAATGGCAGACAACTTATATCTGCCCCAATTAACTTTCATGAATTTCTCTGTATTTGAAATGATAGGTCAGAAATGCAGGAGCTGGAACTTCAGCTGGAAGCTGGAAGAAAGATTGTGGATGACCTGCGCAGACAACTCAATGAGACTCTAGGTGAGGTCACCTTGGACTTGGCTTGTCATGCTCTTGTCACCTCTAGACAGACACCTCTAGACAGACACCTCTAGACAGGCACCTCTAGACAGACACATAGTGATGTAGCTTTATAGCTTGCATTCTCTGTTAGATATTAGAATTTGACTTTAAAACACAATAAAGTTATTATGTGAACATGTGACTCTAGCCTCAGTGACATACAAATCTTTGCTCAGTGACATGTTACTTTAGCTTCAGTGACATACAAATCCTTGCCCAGTGACATGTTACTTTAGCCTCAGTATAATAAATATCCTTGCCCAGTGACATGTTACTTTAGCCTCAGTGACATACAAATCCTTGCCCAGTGATATGTTACTTTAGCCTCAGTATACTACAAATCCTTGCCCAGTGACATGTTACTTTAGCCTCAGTATAATAAAAATCCTTGCCGAGTGACATGTTACTTTAGCCTCAGTGACATACAAATCCTCGCCCAGTGATATGTTACTTTAGCCTCAGTATAATACAAATCCTTGCCCAGTGACATGTTACTTTAGCCTCAGTGACATACAAATCCTTGCCCAGTGATATGTTACTTTAGCCTCAGTATAATAAAAATCCTTGCCCAGTGACATGTTACTTTAGCCTCAGTGACATACAAATCCTTGCCCAGTGACATGTTACTTTAGCCTCAGTGACATACAAATCCTTGCCCAGTGACATGTTACTTTAGCCTCAGTGACATACTAATCCTTGCCCAGTGACATGTTACTTTAGCCTCAGTGACATACAAATCCTTGCCCAGTGACATGTTACTTTAGCCTCAGTGACATACAAATCCTTGCCCAGTGACATGTTACTTTAGCCTCAGTGACATACAAATCCTTGCCCAGTGACATGTTACTTTTAGCCTCAGTGACATACTAATCCTTGCCCAGTGACATGTTACTTTTAGCCTCAGTGACATACTAATCCTTGCCCAGTGACATGTTACTTTAGCCTCAGTATAATACAAATCCTTGCCCAGTGACATGTTACTTTAGCCTCAGTGACATACAAATCCTTGCCCAGTGACATGTTACTTTAGCCTCAGTATAATACAAATCCTTGCCCAGTGACATGTTACTTTAGCCTCAGTGACATACAAATCCTTGCCCAGTGACATGTTACTTTAGCCTCAGTGACATACAAATCCTTGCCCAGTGACATGTTACTTTAGCCTCAGTGACATACAAATCCTTGCCCAGTGACATGTTACTTTAGCCTCAGTGACATACAAATCCTTGCCCAGTGACATGTTACTTTAGCCTCAGTGACATACAAATCCTTGCCCAGTGATATGTTAATTTAGCCTCAGTATAATACAAATCCTTGCCCAGTGACATGTTACTTTACCCTCAGTATAATACAAATCCTTGACCAGTGATATGTTACTTAAGCCTCAGTATAATACAAATCCTTGCCCAGTGACATGTTACTTTAGCCTCAGTGACATACAAATCCTTGCCCAGTGACATGTTACTTTAGCCTCAGTATAATAAAAATCCTTGCCCAGTGACATGTTACTTTAGCCTCAGTGACATACAAATCCTTGCCCAGTGATATGTTACTTTAGCCTCAGTATAATACAAATCCTTGCCCAGTGACATGTTACTTTAGCCTCAGTGACATACAAATCCTTGCCCAGTGATATGTTACTTTAGCCTCAGTGATATACTACTCCTTGCCCAGTGACATGTTACTTTAGCCTCAGTGACATACACATCCTTGCCCAGTGATATGTTACTTTAGCCTCAGTATAATACAAATCCTTGCCCAGTGACATGTTACTTTAGCCTCAGTGACATACAAATTCTTGCCCAGTGACATGTTACTCTAGCCTCAGTGACATACAAATCCTTGACCAGTGATATGTTACTTTAGCCTCAGTATAATACAAATCCTTGCCCAGTGACATGTTAGTCTAGCCTCAGTGACATACAAATCCTTGCCCAGTGACATGTTACTTTAGCCTCAGTGACATACAAATCCTTGCCCAGTGATATGTTACTTTAGCCTCAGTATAATACAAATCCTTGCCCAGTGACATGTTACTTTAACCTCAGTGACATACAAATCCTTGCCCAGTGACATGTTACTTTAGCCTCAGTGACATACAAATCCTTGCCCAGTGACATGTTACTTTAGCCTCAGTGACGTACAAATCCTTGCCCAGTGACATGTTACTTTAGCCTCAGTGACATACAAATCCTTGCCCAGTGACATGTTACTTTAGCCTCAGTGACATACAAATCCTTGCCCAGTGACATGTTACTTTAGCCTCAGTGACATACACATCCTTGCCCAGTGACATGTTACTTTAGCCTCAGTGACATACAAATCCTTGCCCAGTGATATGTTACTTTAGCCTCAGTATATACCTCCTTGCCCTGACATGTTACTTTAACCTCAGTGACATACAATTCCTTGCCCAGTGACATGTTACTTGAGCCGTATAAGACTAAATCCTGCCCATTGACATGTTTTTACCTCAGTGACAGAACACTCCCTTGCCCAGTGTATGTTTACTTAGCCTCAGTGACATACAAATCCTTGCCCATAACCATGTTCTTAGCTCTCAGTGACAATCACATCCTTGCCCAGTTGGGGAATTTAATGTTACTTTAGCTCAGTATGATACAAATCCTTGCCCGTGACATGTTACTTAGCCTCACGACATACAAATCCTTGCCCAGTGACATGTTCCTTTAGCCCCATACATACAAATCCTTGCCCGTGACATGGTACTTTAGCTCATTGACATACAAATCCTTGCCCAGTGACATGTTACTTTTAGCCTCGTTGACATACAAATTCCTTGCCACAGTGACATGTTACTTTAGCCTCAGTGACTATTACTACATCCTTGCCCAGTGACTATGTACTTTAGCATCAAGTGACATACAGAATCCTAGCCCAGTGACCATGTTACTTTAGCCTCAGTGACATACAAATCCTTGCCCAGTGACATGTTACTTTAGCTCTCAGTGACATACAAATCCTTGCCCAGTGACATGTTACTCTAGCCTCAGGTATAATAAAATCCTTGCCCAGTGACATGTTACTTTAGCCTCAGTGACATACAAATCCTTGCCCAGTGACATGTTACTTTAGCCTCAGTAGACATACAAATCCTTGCCCAGTGACATGTTACTTTAGCCTCAGTGACATACAAATCCTTGCCCAGGTGACATGTTACTTTAGCCTCAGTATAATACAAATCCTTGCCCAGTGACATGTTACTTTAGCCTCAGTGACATACAAATCCTTGCCCAGTGACATGTTACTTTAGCCTCAGTATAATACAAATCCTTACCCAGTGACATGTTACTTTAGCCTCAGTGACATACAAATCCTTGCCCAGTGACATGTTACTTTAGCCTCAGTGACATACAAATCCTTGCCCAGTGACATGTTACTTTAGCCTCAGTGACATACAAATCCTTGCCCAGTGACATGTTACGTTAGCCTCAGTATAATAAAAATCCGTGCTCCTCTTTAGTAGACATGTTACTTTAGCCTCAGTGACATACATAATCCTTGCCCAGTGACATTGTAACATATTAGGCCTCAAGTAATAATACAAATCCTTAGCCCAGTTACATGGTTACTTTAGCCTCAGTTGGACATACAAATCTTGCCCAGGTGACATGTTACTTTAGCCTCAGTATATTACAAATCCTTGCCCAGTGACATGTTACTTTAGCCTCAGTGACTATACAAACATCCTTGCCAGTGACATGTTACTTTAGCCTCAGTGACATACAAATCCTTGCCCAGTGACATGTTACTTTAGCCCTCAGTGACATACAAATCCTTGCCCAGTGACTGTATATTTACTTAGCCTCAGTATAATACAATCCTTGCCCAGTGACATGTTACTTTAGCCTCAGTGACATACATAATCCTTGCCCAGTGACATGTTACGTTTAGCCTCAGTATAATACAAATCCTTGCCCAGTGACATGTTACTTTAGCCTCAGTTGACATACAATCCTTGCCCAGTGACATGTTACTTTAGCCTCAGTGACTATAAAAATCCTTGCCCAGTGACATGTTACTTTAGCCTCAGTGACATATAATCCTTGCCCCGTGACATGTTACTTTAGCCTCAGTGACATACAAAACCTTGCCCAGTGACATGTTACTTTAGCCTCAGTGACATACAATCCTTGCCCATGACATGTTACTTTAGCCTCAGTGACATACAAATCCTTGCCCAGTGACATGTTACTTTAGCCTCAGTGACATACTAATCCTTGCCCAGTGACATGTTACTTTAGCCTCAGTAACATACTAATCCTTGCCCAGTGACATGTTACTTTAGCCTCAGTATAATACAAATCCTTGCCCAGTGACATGTTACTTTAGCCTCAGTGACATACAAATCCTTGCCCAGTGACATGTTACTTTAGCCTCAGTGACATACTAATCCTTGCCCAGTGACATGTTACTTTAGCCTCAGTGACATACAAATCCTTGCCCAGTGACATGTTACTTTAGCCTCAGTGACATACAAATCCTTGCCCAGTGACATGTTACTTTAGCCTCAGTATAATACAAATCCTTGCCCAGTGATATGTTAATTTAGCCTCAGTATAATACAAATCCTTGCCCAGTGACATGTTACTTTAGCCTCAGTGACATACAAATCCTTGACCAGTGATATGTTACTTAAGCCTCAGTATAATACAACTCCTTGCCCAGTGACATGTTACTTTAGCCTCAGTGACATACAATCCTTGCCCCGTGACATGTTACTTTAGCCTCAGTATAATACAAATCCTTACCCAGTGACATGTTACTTTAGCCTCAGTGACATACAAATCCTTGCCCAGTGACATGTTACTTTAGCCTCAGTGACATACAAATCCTTGCCCAGTGACATGTTACTTTAGCCTCAGTCACATACAAATCCTTGCCCAGTGATATGTTATTTAGCCTCAGTAAATACAAATCCTTGCCCCGTGACATGTTACTTTAGCCCCAGTATAATACAAATCCTTGACCAGTGATATGTTACTTTAAACCTCAGTATAATACAACTCCTTGCCCAGTGACATGTTACTTTAGCCTGAGTGACATACACAATCCTTGCCCAGTGACATGTTACTTTTTAGCCTCAGTTAATAAAAATCACTTGCCCAGTGACATTGTTACTTTAGCCTCAGTGACATACAATCCTTGCCCAGGTGACATGTTACTTTAGCCTCAGTGACATACAAATCCTTGCCCAGTGGACATGTTACTTTAGCCTCAGTGACATACAAATCCTTGCCATGACATGTTACTTTAGCCTCAGTGACATACTAATCATGTGCCCGAGTGAATGTTAATTTAGCTCTCAGTGACATACAAATCCTTGCCCAAGTGACATGTTACTTTAAGCCTCAGTGAAATACAAATCCTTGCCCAGTGACATGTTACTTTAGCCTCAGTGACATACAAATCCTTGCCCAGTGACATGTTACTTGTAGCCTCAGTATAATAAAATCCTTGGCCCAGTGACATGTTACTTTAGCCTCAGTGACATACAAATCCTTGCCCAGTGACATGTTACTTTAGCCTCAGTATAATACAAATCCTTGCCCAGTGACATGTTACTTTAAGCCTCAGTGACATACAAATCCTGCCCAGGATGACATGTTACTTTAGCCTCAGTGACATACTAACATTGCCCAGTGACATTTACTTTAGCTCTCAGTGACATACAAATCCTTGCCCAGTGACATTTTACTTTAGCCTCAGTGACATACAAATCCTTGCCCAGTGACATGTTACTTTAGCCTCAGTGACATACAAATCCTTGCCCAGTGACATTTACTTTAGCCTCAGTGACATACTAATCCTTGCCCAGTGACATGTACTTTAGCCTCAGTGACATACTAATCCTTGCCCAGTGACATGGTTACTATTAGCCTCAGTGACATACAATCCTTGCCCAGTGACCATGTTACTTTAGCCTCAGTGACATACAAATCCCTTGCCCAGTGACATGTTACTTTAGCCTCAGTGACATACAAATCCTTGCCCAGTGACATGTTACTTTAACCTCAGTGACATACAAATCCTTGCCCAGTGACATGTTACTTTAGCCTCAGTGACATACAAATCCTTGCCCACTGACATGTTACTTTAGCCTCAGTGACATACAAATCTTTGACCAGTGATATGTTACTTAAGCCTCAGTATAATACAAATCCTTGCCCAGTGACATGTTACTTTAGCCTCAGTGACATACAAATCCTTGCCCAGTGACATGTTACTTTAGCCTCAGTATAATAAAAATCCTTGCCTAGTGACATGTTACTTTAGCCTCAGTGACATACAAATCCTTGCCCAGTAATATGTTACTTTAGCCTCAGTATAATACAAATCCTTGCCCAGTGACATGTTACTTTAGCCTCAGTGACATACAAATCCTTGCCCAGTGATATGTTACTTTAGCCTCAGTATAATACAAATCCTTGCCCAGTGACATGTTACTTTAGCCTCAGTGACATACAAATCCTTGCCCAGTGATATGTTACTTTAGCCTCAGTATAATACAAATCCTGCCCAGTGACATGTTACTTAGCCTCAGTGACATACACATTCTTGCCCAGTGACATGTTACTCTAGCCTCAGTGACATACAAATCCTTGACCAGTGATATGTTACTTTAGCCTCAGTATAATACAAATCCTTGCCCAGTGACATGTTACTCTAGCCTCAGTGACATACAAATCCTTGCCCAGTGACATGTTACTTTAGCCTCAGTGACATACAATCCTTGCCCAGTGATATGTTACTTTAGCCTCAGTATAATACAAATCCTTGCCCAGTGACATGTTACTTTAGCCTCAGTGACATACAAATCCTTGCCCAGTGACATGTTACTTTAGCCTCAGTGACATACAAATCCTTGCCCAGTGACATGTTACTTTAGCCTCAGTGACATACAAATCCTTGCCCAGTGACATGTTACTTTAGCCTCAGTATAATACAAATCCTTGCCCAGTGACATGTTACTTTAGCCTCAGTGACATACATATCCTTGCCCAGTGACATGTTACTTTAGCCTCAGTGACATACAAATCCTTGCCCAGTGACATGTTACTTTAGCCTCAGTGACATACAAATCCTTGCCCAGTGACATGTTACTTTAGCCTCAGTGACATACAAATCCTTGCCCAGTGATATGTTACTTTAGCATCAGTATAATACAAATCCTTGCCCAGTGACATGTTACTTTAGCCTCAGTGACATACAAATCCTTGCCCAGTGATATGTTACTTTAGCCTCAGTATAATACAAATCCTTGCCCAGTGACATGTTACTTATTAGCCTCAGTGACATACAAATCCTTGCCAGTGACATGTTACTTTAGCCTCAGTATAATACAAATCCTTGCCCAGTGACATGTTACTTTAGCCTCAGTGACATACAAATTCTTGCCCAGTGACATGTTACTTTAGCCTCAGTGACATACAAATTCTTGACCAGTGATATGTTACTTTAGCCTCAGTATAATACAAATCCTTGCCCAGTGACATGTTACTCTAGCCTCAGTGACATACAAATCCTTGCCCAGTGACATGTTACTTTAGCCTCAGTGACATACAAATCCTTGCCCAGTGACATGTTTACTTTAGCCTCAGTGACATACAAATTCTTGACCAGTGATATGTTACTTTAGCCTCAGTATAATACAAATCCTTGCCCAGTGACATGTTACTCTAGCCTCAGTGACATACAAATCCTTGCCCAGTGACATGTTACTTTAGCCTCAGTGACATACAAATCCTTGCCCAGTGATATGTTACTTTAGCCTCAGTATAATACAAATCCTTGCCCAGTGACATGTTACTTTAGCCTCAGTGACATACAAATCCTTGCCCTGTGACATGTTACTTTAGCCTCAGTGACATACAAATCCTTGCCCAGTGATATGTTACTCTAGCCTCAGTGACATACAAATCCTTGACCAGTGATATGTTACTTTAGCCTCAGTATAATACAAATCCTTGCCCAGTGACATGTTACTCTAGCCTCAGTGACATACAAATCCTTGACCAGTGATATGTTACTTTAGCCTCAGTATAATACAAATCCTTGCCCAGTGATGTGTTACTTCAGCCTCAGTGACATACTAATCCCTGCTTGTTAAGTGATGTGTTACTTTAGCCTCAGTGACATACTAATCCTTGCTTGTTAAGTGATGTGTTACTTCAGCCTCAGTGACATATAAATCCTAGCTTGCCCAGAGATGTATTACTTCAGTCTCAGTGACATACAAATCCTGACCCAGTGACGTGTTACTTTAACTTCAGTGACATACAAATCATTGCTCAGTGATGTGTTAACTCTGCCTCAGTGACATACAAATCCTGACCCAGTGACGTGTTACTTTAACTTCAGTGACATACAAATCATTGCTCAGTGATGTGTTAACTCTGCCTCAGTGACATACATATCCATGTTCAGTGACATGTTACTTTAGCTCAGTGACATATAAATCCTTGCTCAGTGACATGTTACTTCAACCTCAGTGACATACTATTCCTTACTTGCTCAATGACATATTACTTCAGCCTCAGTGACATATAAGTCCTTGCTCAGTGATGGGTTACTTCAGCTTCAGTGGCATAGAAATACATGCTCAATGAAGTGTTACTTTAGCCTAAGTGACATACAAATCTTTGCTCAGTGACATGTTACTTCAGCCTCAGTGACATACCATTCCTTGCTTGCTCAATGATGTGTTACTTCAGTCTCCGTGACATACAAATCCATGTTCAGTGACATGTTACTTCAGTCTCAGTGACATACAAATCCTTGCTCAGTGACATGTTACTTCAGCCTCAATGACATACAAATCCTTGCTCAGTGACATGTTACCTCAGCCTCAATGACATACAAATCCTTGCTCATTGATGTGTTACTACAGCCCAAGTGACATACCAATCCTTGCTCACTGAAGTGTTACTTCAGCCTCAATGACATACAAATCCATGTTACTTCAGCCTCAGACTGCCCTCTGATGTTCCATGCCAGATATCTTTGGGTGGAGTGGTTGTACAATCAGCTGCCACAATGCTCCCTGGCAGTTCATCTCTGGGGAAAGACCAAACAAGACTGTAAGGTAACTTTACAGGGTAGAAGAGGAAAGACCAAACACGACTGTAAGATAACTTTACAGGGTAGAATAGGAAAGATTGTGCACCACTGAATGAATGAATACATGATGTTCTGCTTGTTTGTTCATGAAGTGTATACTGTAGCTGTACCCATGGTATGCCAGATAGAACTAACATGAAGTGTATACTGTAGCTGTACCCATGGTATGCCAGATAGAAGAACATGAAGTGTATACTGTAGCTGTACCCATGGTATGCCAGATAGAACTAACATGAAGTGTATACTGTAGCTGTACCCATGGTATGCCAGATAGAACGAACATGAAGTGTATACTGTAGCTGTACCCATGGTATGCCAGATAGAACGAACATGAAGTGTATACTGTAGCTGTACCCATGGTATGCCAGATAGAACGAACATGAAGTGTATACTGTAGCTGTACCATGGTATGCCAGATAGAAACGAACATGAAGTGTATACTGTAGCTGTACCCATGGTTATGCCAGATAGAAACTAACATGAAGTGTATACTGTAGCTGTACCCATGGTATGCCAGATAGAACGAACATGAAGTGTATACTGTAGCTGTGCCCATGGTATGCCAGATAGAACTGACAGGAGACATGTATTCAGAAAGCAGCCTATAAACAAGGACTTACCAATATTGTCCCCAGAACGCCTGCAAGCCAGTGAAAGCCAGCACAGACGTCTGCACCAAGAAAGACAAGAAGTTCTCAGCGAACATGAGGTACATTTACACAATAATAATTTACACACACAGTTCTCAGCAAACATGAGGTACATTTACACAATAATAATTTACACACACAATTCTCAGCAAACACGAGATACATTTACACAATAATAATTTACACACACAATTCTCAGCAAACACGAGATACATTTACACAATAATAATTTACACACACAATTCTCAGCAAACACCAGGTACATTTACACAATAATAATTTACACACACACAGTTCTCAGCAAACACGAGGTACATTTACACAATAATAATTTACACACACAATTCTCAGCAAACACGAGATACATTTACACAATAATAATTTACACACACACAGTTCTCAGCAACACGGGTACATTTACCCAAAATAATTTACACACACAATTCTCAGCAAACACGTGTACATTTACACATAGATAATTTACACAATAAAAAAAAAAAAGAAAAGAGTCAATCTCAGCAAACACGAGGTTACATTTTTTTTACACAATAATATTTACACACACACTTCTCAGCAAACACGAGATACATTTACTCCAATAATAATTTACACACACAATTCTCATCAAACACGAGATACATTTACTCAATAATATTTTACACACACACCATTCTCAGAAAACACGAGATACTTTACTCAATAATAATTACACAACACAATTCTCAGCAAACACGAGATACATTTACTCAATAATAATTTACACACACAATTCTCAGCAAACACGAGATACATTTATGCAATAATAATTTACACACAGAGTTCTCAATAAACATGAGGTATATTTACACAATGATAATTTACACCAGCTCTCAACAAACATGAGGTACATTTACACAATAATAATTTACACACACAGCTCTCAACACACACAAGGTACATTTAGTTAGTTAGTTAGTCTTTCCTCTTGAGTCCAAGGCGGCACATAGGGCAGAAGTCATGGCTCTTCATGTCTGGCGGTTCACTGCTACCTGTTGTAGATCCTGGATGTTCACTTGGTCGTTGAATGAACCTTCTCTGATTATGGTCCTATGCAGGGTCTCTCTTGATCTTCCCAGTTTTCTTTTCACTACCGGTGACCATATGAGGGCTTGTCTCAAGGTAATAATTCCTCTTAAATGGGTTCTTTTTCTTAAGTTCCACTTGTAGCAGCCTATTAATGTGTCAAGCTAATCTCCATATTTATTGTCATTGTCATCAAGTTTTCCCATTGTCTGTTGTTTTTCAGTTATAAAGAATATAACATTTCTGTAGGTCATCATCATCATGTGCCCTGCCAGCTGGTGATCTCGGTCTTTGGTGTTCTGGATCACCTCTGCTGAAGATATTCCTCCATGCCACCGTCTCAAGCCATCCAGCATAATTTCTCTCTGTCTTCCTCCTTTCCACACTGATCTTTCCAGTTGTCACAATGTTCTCCACTCCTGCCACTCCTCTCATTACATGAGCAAATAATTATGTTTGTCACTTTATTATCATTTATCAGTCAGTAGGTCAGCCACTGTCAGCCAGTAGGTCAGCCACTATGTCAGCCAGTGGGTCAGTCAGTAGGTCACCAGTAGGCTAGTCATAGGTCAGCAAGTAGGTCAGTTAGTCATTAGGCCATTCAGTAGAACTGTCATTGGATCAGTCAGTAGGTCAAACCTTAGGTCAGCCAGTAGGTCATTCAGTTAGTAGTCAGTCAGTCAGTCAGTAGGTCAGTTATTTAGCCAGTAGGTCAGTCAGCAAGTCAGTCAGTAGATGTGCAGTCATATATTGATTTCTGCCATGATAATTTGATTTTAAATTTGTTAAAACCTTGTATTGTTGACATGCTGACTGCAATATGCTGGAACATTCTCATTGGTTGTCTGACCACTCTTGGTGCAGGCTGACAAACTTTGCTCATGGAGAACAATCAGCAACTGGCAGCCAGGTACAGACAGCTGCAGAAGGACTACATGCTTCGGAAAGAGGCGATGCTGAAGTGCTACGACGAGAGACTCAAGTACGAAGCAGCAATTACAGATATGAAGCAGGTACTAAAACTACTTCCTCTTTAGATCCACCATGTTTGGTCATGTGATAGATTGATGTCCATAGACATCAGATTACAGGCTACAGATCAGTCAAAACTTATAAGTAATGAAGAAATTGAAAGTGTCGCAAACTTTGAATACCTTGGCTTCACGCAACAGCACAGGGAATCGTTCAACAGAAGTCATACAGAGACTTAACTGTAGGAATGTGGAGGTGACACAACATTAGCACTCTATGACTCAACACCAGACAACAAATCAAAGTATAAATATTTGAGAACATGCAACTTTATTGTGAGAACATGCAACTTTATTGTGAGAACATGCAACTTTATTGTTTTAGTTTAGTTAGTTTAGTTTAGTCGCTGACTCAACATCATGGTACACGGTTTAACCCATAAGTGCTCCTTTTTCCTCCTAACTAAAAACCTGGGGCCCTGGAGTGGAGAAACTCGCTCAATGCACAATTTCCGTTGCATCGGCGAGGATCCAAAAATACTTTGGGTAGTTTTTTTTTAACTAAAAAATTTTGCCCAGGGACCCGCCGTTAGGCTACCCTTTTTCGATTTCAACTGCCAAGGGGTTTTTTACCCTGGGGCAACAATACACACGGGGCCCGATCTCACTACCCCCGAGACCAGGGGAAATTTTTTATTACGGAAAATCCCGTTTGGGTGTTTTAAATAAATCCCGGTCCTCACCGGGGGCCCGAACCCCGGGGCTATCCAGCACTCAAGGTGGACACCATACCTCAAGGGCCACTCAGCCTCCTCAACTTTTTGGAACATGCAACTTCAGTGTGAGAACCGGAACTTTAGTGTGAAAAACATGCAACTTTAGTGTGAGAACATGCAACTTTAGTGTGAGAACATGCAACTTTAGTGTGAGAACATACAACGTTATTGTGAGAACATGCAACTTTAGTGTGAGAACATGCAATGTTATTGTGAGAACATCAGATAGGAATAATGGATGTTTTAAGTCGCACCATCACATGCCATAATCATGGTTTGCCATCTCATATGACTACTGTAGACACGGATCAGGTCAGCACTCACCTACCAGACCACGACACTAGAACGGAGCACTCATTTACACCATTGTTCTTACATCAGTGTGGGTTGTCCAATCAAGATGTACTAGTGATGTACAGCAGTAATTTTCCTTGTCTCCACCACTTTTTCTATGGTTTAAGTCCCTTAATCTTTCTTAATACAGGATAGGGGACCCTTCTTCTGCCAAGAGCCATTTGGATGTTTATAATGTCATTCACGGGCCATACACAATATTTGCTAAAACATTGATTTAATGATGCGGTTGTTGCACACAGTAAACAACTAGGGTTAGAATTGAATATTAAGAAGACACAGATTATGGTCGTCACTGGGAAGAAGAAAATACCACAATGTGATATATGAGTAAATGGGCATATTCTTAACCCCTTTACCGTGTGTCACGAGTTAACTCGTCATAAAAATTGTTGGCTTTAACCGTGCATCACGAGTTAACTCGTCATCAGATGTTAAAAGTCTTCTGTGTGCCGTGCGTCCGAGTAACACTTGTGTTAATACAAAAATAGCATAGGAAATTGTAGGGGGCTAATCCAACAGCCGTTCAACAGCGGGAAAATAAAAGTAGGTCATCACGGATGCCAAAGTGAAGGGGGACAGTAAAAAGAAAAAAAAGGTACGAAAGAACAAAAAACTTTTTTTTTTGTGATTTTTTTATGATTATACTTTTAACTTTGTAGTATGATTATAAATTTTTGCATATATACTTGTGTAGATGTATGCGTAATACTGTATCCTATGGGCTGTATTGCATAGTTTTTTTAGCAAGCTTGGAATCTACAGGTACTGCATGTTTATTTCGTTATTGAACAGTTACCATTTATACAGAACATTTCTTTTTTTCCCTCACAATTTCAAAAAACAACTCATTTTCACTTAAAAAAACATTTTATTTTGCCAGGACAACATAACATATAAATTTATAAAAGAAAAAAAAACAGTTTGCATAACAAAAAAAAATTTTTTTTTTCCAGGGAAAAGGGGGGAAGCAAGTGAATCAATACAGTTATCTCGGCAAGTCATAACCATCTGATGGGAAGCCTTGAAAAATTAGAAAAGATTGCCATTGCAAAGGGTAGCCTTTTGCAAAATGAAAAACATATAACCAATAAAAAGAATCACTTGAAACGAAAAAAAGGTGTTGAAGTGCTACATAGAACCTGTATTTTTGTAGGGTGTGAAGCATGGACAAAAGCATCAAGCTGAAAAACAGCTGAGGCTGTGGAATGTGGTTTCTAGGAAAATACAAAGAATACCATGGACAGCCAAGAAAAACCAATGAACAAATCCTTCAAGAAACAAATGAAGATCGTAAACTGATTAGAGACATTAGACGTAGACAGTCAACATTTTTTGGGCATGTTATGAGAATAATGATATGGAGAACTTGGTGACAACTGGCAAGATCGAAGGGAAGAGACCAAGAGGAAGACCCAGAAGTAAATACCTGGATGGCTTGGCCATGTGGCATGGTTGAGACAGGAACACAGAGCTGATCCGCGACTCTGGTGATCGAGTGAAATGGCAGTACATGACCGCCCACACTTTCCGGCATGGTGCATGATGGATGGATTGATTTAACTCACCCCTAGTGTGATGTGTGGAACTGTTTGTCTGTGGTGATGTGTGGAACTGTTTGTCTGTGGTGATGTGTGGAACTGTTTGTCTGTGGTGATGTGTGGAACTGTTTGTCTGTGGTGATGTGTGGACCTGTTTGTTTGTGGTGATGTGTGGAACTGTTTGTCTGTGGTGACGTGTGGAACTACCTGTCTGTGGTGATGTGTGGAACTGTTTGTCTGTGGTGATGTGTGGAACTGTTTGTCTGTGGTGATGTGTGGAACTACCTGTCTGTGGTGATGTGTCGAACTGTTTGTCTGTGGTGATGTGTGGAACTGTTTGTCTGTGGTGATGTGTGGAACTGCTTGTCTGTGGTGATGTGTGGAACTGTTTGTCTGTGGTGATGTGTGGAACTGTTTGTCTATGGTGATGTGTGGAACTGTCTGTGGTGATGTGTGGAACTGTTTGTCTGTGGTGATGTGTGGAACTGTTTGTCTGTGGTGATGTGTGGAACTGCTTGTCTGTGGTGATGTGTGGAACTGCTTGTCTGTGGTGATGTGTGGAACTGCTTGTCTGTGGTGATGTGTGGAACTGCTTGTCTGTGGTATGTGTGGAACTGTTTGTCTGTGGTGATGTGTGGAACTGTTTGTCTGTGGTGATGTGTGGAACTGCTTGTTTGTGGTGATGTGTGGAACTGTTTGACTGTGGTGATGTGTGGAACTGCTGTGGTGATGTGGGAACTGTCTGTGGTGGTGTGGAAATGTTTGTCTGTTGGGGGATGTGTGGAATGTTTTTTTGTGGTGATTTTGGAAATGTTTTTTCTGTGGTGATGTGTGGAACTGCTTGTCTGTGGTGAGGTGGAAAGCTTGTCTGTGGTGTGTGTGGACTACCCTTTTGTGGGATGTGTGGAATGTTTGTTGTGGTGATGTGTGGAACTTTTGTCTTGGTGATGTGTGGAACTGTTTGTCTGTGGTGATGTGTGGACCTGTTTTTTTGTGGTGATGTGGGAACTACCGTTGTGGTGATTGTGGAAATGTTTGTCTATGGGTGTGTGGGGGAATGTCTGTGGGATGTGGGAATGTTTGTCTGTGGTGAGTGTGGACCTGTTTGTTTGTGGGATTGTGGAAAATACCTGATGTGGTGGGTGTTGGAACGTTTGTTTGGTGAGTGTGGGAAATGC
>JACEFZ010001602.1:0-65000 GCA_014155875.1 Cepaea nemoralis
AGAAGTGTGGTTACCAGTCTCTCTCCTCAGAGAAACTTACAGGTGTGTGAAATGTTAAATCTTCACAGAATAATGAAGTGTGGTTACCAGTGTCTCTCCTCACAGAAACTGTTACAGGTGTGTAAAATGTTAAATCTTCACAGAATAATGAAGTGCGATGACCAATTTCCTTGTTAAGTATTAGGCCTTCACATGTAGTAGGTCAATGCAAAATAAGATGGGTTGATCAACTGCATTTCTATTTCTTTCCTTCCTAGGAAATTATGAAAATTATTTGGCATCTAAGTTAGCAGGCTGGTTTGATCTGACTACTACTGGTAAAGGTAGGATTGATCCAGTCACTACCAGCTAGACAAGACTGATCTGATTACAGCTGGCCAGGTTGTATTGATCCAGTCACTACCAACAAGGTTGGACTGATGTGATCACTACTTGGAATGGAGTCTCAGACCACTAAGTTGAAAAATAAAATACATTAAATAAATTTGCTACCACAGCTTCTGTTATTCCTGGCATCTAAAACTGTCTCTGAAATGTGTCTCTTATATCTTTAAACACAACTATGGCTAGTCTATTAGTCAGTCAACAGATTCATCCTCATTTCACGCCAGACTGTTAGTACATAAGTGCTCAGATCCCCTCCTAAGTATCCCCCTCAGTGTGTAGTGACTGACAACATCAGCCGGTGTTTGTCGACTAATCTTTTTTTGGCACCGCAGTTTGTCGACTATTTTTTTAGCACAACTATAATCGTCTCTCAGATGTGTCTCTAATATCTTCACACACAGCTACAAACATTTCTTACCTGTGTTTCAAGATAAAAATGGTATTGTGATCCCATGCGACATTCGCCTTCAACTGTTTTATCCACAGCACTCCAAGTTTCTGAAACAAATTCACACAGACAGAATCAAGGGACATAAATCACCAATACAGCGACAGAATCAGATCATCAAGGAACAAACACCACTAAAAAGACATCATATCATTGGACATAACACCACTACAAAGACAGAATCAGCAATCCAAGAACACCACTACAAAGACAGAATCAGCACATCATGGGATACAAACACCCCTTTTGTTTTTTTTTAATTCGCATATCCTTTTTACAGGACATCGCTGTCAACAGCAGCATCTTTCAGCTGTCTGTTGATTTCTTGGCAAGATTACGCTCAGTAGTTTGCCATTGCTTTCTGAGCGGCCGGCTCAGTTATCCCGCAAGTCACCAGCGGGGGACGAACCGCCCCCAGTTCTCGCCCGCTACGAGACTCTGCGTGATAAACGGGATTACGGAGAAAGTGGTGTAATCTCTCGGTCAGAGAGACCGGCACAAACACCCCTACAAAGGCAAAATCAGCATATCATGGGACACAAACACCACTAAAAATAAAGTTGCATATCCTTTACAGGACGTTGCAGACATCACCAGCATTTTTTGTTGTTGTGATCTCTTGGCAAGTTTAGTTTAGTTTAGTCGATGGATCAACATCACAACTAAACTAAACTAAACTTGGCAAGTTTACATTCAATAGTTTGTCATTGTTTTCTGAATAACCGGCACCCATACCATGTCATTAAAAAAACCAACACAATGCGGTCTGCTGCCAAATTGCGGTGCAGATGTTTCAAACGCGGGTATGCGGGATCATGAACTATTCCGTAACCCCATCGCCACAAAACCGGCACAAACACCACTACAAAGACAAATTCAGCATATCATGGGACACAATCGCCACTGCAAAGACAGAATCAGCATACCAAAGAACACCACTAGAAAGACCAAATCAGAATACTAAAGTACACCACTACAAAGACAGAATCATCATACCAAAGGACACCACTACAAAGACAGAATCAGAATATCACAGAACACCAATACAAAAGACAAAATTGGAATATCGAAGAACACCACCACCAATGACAGAATCGGCACATCAATAGACACAAAATAACACCATTATGACCAAATATGCATATTAAGGAACACTAACACCACTATATGCATGTTACATATATTTGCTTGTATTTATATATATGTTTGTATATGAGGTACTCTATGAAGCAAGGGAGTTATCAGACTGAAACAGTTTGAGAACCACTCTTCTAGAATGTACACAACTGTAGACTTCAGAACAAGTTTATTAAAATACAGTCTAGATGGGATAAATGAGATACGTGACATCAGCATTTTT
Organism: Cepaea nemoralis; assembly: GCA_014155875.1. Classification (NCBI taxonomy): domain Eukaryota; kingdom Metazoa; phylum Mollusca; class Gastropoda; order Stylommatophora; family Helicidae; genus Cepaea; species Cepaea nemoralis. The sequence continues at coordinate 2,196 of JACEFZ010001602.1, forward strand.
ATAGTCAAAGTCAAGCTGCTATAAATGGAGTAGTAACATTAAAAGCTTAAACATAGGTTGATTACAAAGGTTTGGTTTCCATTTTATCATATACATACAGATTAGTTCTGGCCTATTGCATCATAATGAAATGAAATGCAAACTACAGGTGGAAGGGGAGCTGTGTAACATTGTGGCTAGGTGCTTGTCTGCTGGCCCAGTAGCTATAGGTTTCAAATTCACACTCAGGTAGCTTTTTTTTTTAATGTACCTGGACTCTCAGGTAGACCCAGCCCAAAATGGACACTAGGAAATGTCTTGAGGAGTGAAGGTGGCCAGCGTGATATTCACAACATCACTCCGTCTATAAAAACATGGGCCCTGCATCATATGCCCAATAGGCCTGAAGGCATGTAAAGAGTTCCTTTACACTCACATTTTAAGGACACTTCCATAAAACATTACTTTCCAAACTTGAAATCAACATCAGATTCATTTTGTGATGATTTCCTACATGCCACTTGTTTCAGTCCATCCAGCAAAATTTCTCTTACAGACAATCGTTGTTAGTTACTCTGGCAGTCCAAGGTATTAGCTACATTCATCTCAGAAACCATATCTTCCTAGCTTTAAAGCTCTTGGTAATTTGCTCATTCACTTTCCTGGATTTACTACCAAACAATAAAACAAGTTCTATATAACATTTCAATACCTACTTTCTTACATTCAATGATAGTGATTTTTTGCTCAAAAACTTTTCATTTTCTGAAAAGAAGCTTTTGCTAGACCTATTCTAACAACTGCCTGAAACAGGCTAATGAAACTAGAACACTATATACAACAATAAGAAAGAGACAAACAGCTTTCTTTGGTCATGTAATGAGAAGAGATGCATTGGAGAACATCGTGACAACTGGAAAGATCGAGAGGAAGAGAGGCAGAGGCAGACCAAGAGAAATGATGCTGGATGGATTGAGACGGTGGCACGGAGGAATATCAGCAGCAGAGTTGATCCAGAAAACCAAAGACCGAGATCTGTGGAGAGCCATGAACGCCTACGCCAGCTGGCAGGGCACTTGATGATGATGATGATGATGATTCTGCTCTTAATCTCTGTCACTGCTCTTCCTATTCATAGGCATTTAAATTTATCAGCTTGGTTAAGCTTTTTATATCCAATTAGCTGTTACTGTTTCTCTAATATGACTATTGACGAACATTTACAGCGTGAATTAACCTTATCAGTCACATTCGCTAACGCCATGGGTAATAATTATTATGCCTTTTTGAAGCACAAACTATCGTCTGTCAAGACGGCAAGGTGCCAATGATGAATGAATTATGAAATGAATGAATGAATATGACTATTGTTTCTGTTTTCTTGATACTTTAAAAAAAAGTCCTACAATATCTACAATATAGTACTACAATATCCAAATTGTTATAAGTTCATTGCATTTTCGGCTATCAATACCTTGTCTTGTCATTTGCATTGTGTAGATTGTTCATATTATAACCTCCAACTCATATTATGGCATCTTCTTTATTTCTCACATTATTACAATAATAATGAAAGATCCTTTGATAATTTAATTAACTCAGTATGACTGAAGTCGATCCTTTTGACTTTAAGAGTTTTAAGCAAGAGGTGTCAGAAAAGTTACCACAGGGATAACTGGCTTGTGGCAGCCAAGCGTTCATAGCGACGTTGCTTTTTGATCCTTCGATGTCGGCTCTTCCTATCATTGCGAAGCAGAATTCGCCAAGCGTTGGATTGTTCACCCACTAATAGGGAACGTAGGATCTATTGGAGGGCAAGTCTGGTGCCAGCAGCCGCGGAAATTCCAGCTCCAATAGCGTATATTAAAGTTGTTGCAGTTAAAAAGCTCGTAGTTGGATCTCAATATTTGAGTCCCGGGCGAGACTCAGGCTACCATCTGTTTGTAAAGAGTCAATACACGAGACTCAGGCTACCATCTGTTTTATAAAGAGTCATATTTTCAGAGTCTCCGACTTGGGTCGAGTTGGCGAGATATGTTTTCCCCAAATTCGACTAAAGACGGTTGATCGGCGGACTAACAATCCGTCATCATAAAACTCCCAACTGTTACAGAAACAGATTTCTGGCTCCAAATGTTTGACGCTAAGCAAACAAAAGAGAACCACGATTTCTGCCCTATGCGCCATCTTAGGCACGAGAGGAAAGACAAGTATGACTGCCCAGGCAAGCATCATATTACACATATAATGAAACTGTCACTCAGCTATCGTAAACAAGAAATACAACTGATTGTTCATGTCTGCCTGTCAGACAGCTAGAATTTCATCTAAAGTCTTACCATCAGGAGTTCCTAGCACAAATTCTTTCACAGCAAAGTCGTACTCCTTGTTCAGAGCGACGCTCTCTTCTATGCTAAGAACTGGTGTCTGGATGTTTGAAAGATTTACTTTCACTTTTTTGGCAGCTGCATTGGCCTGACTCTGAGTTTCTGTTTGAAAATTGTGAGAGTTAGTCAACATTTAAACCTTCAGAGTTTAGTTGTGGGGGAAAATAACTGTAATAAGGATGCATTATAGAGTGTAACAATGGGAAATGTAACAGTAATCAGGATACATTATAGAGTGTAACAGTGGGTAAAATAACAACACACACCATAGAGTTTAGGAACTGCAGCAGCACAGTGAATTTTTAAAAACTGGCGTGGAATACCAAGTCAATTCATCCCAAAATGGGTACCAGGTATTGTCCCAGGAATTCAATGATATGGAATGGACAGAAAAAGCAGCAGCTGCAGCAGGATATAACAATATGAACTGGAAACAAATAGGAATTAGAGGCGACCAGCCTGATGTTACTCGCACAACACAACACATGCAGACTGGTCTATAGAAATAAGTGGCTAGCGTTAAATACCTATTACGTCTTAAGATGAGTAACAGAGTCCTTTACTTACCATAGAGTTTAACTTATGGAAAAATAACAGTATTAATGTTACAGAACAGAATTCAACTATAGGAAAAATAATCCTAATATGGTTATCCCATTTCATATAAGCGGAAAGAAGATAGAGCCATATGGGATAGAACCTGGTACAATGAAGCCAATCTTCTTGTCTTTAACCCTTTGGTGAAGAGAGGGATTGGTCAGAAGATGGGAAATCAGCAAACGTATATTCTCGACATGAAAAAAAGAAAGCAGAAGTGTATTCCCAGCATAAAGAAGAGAAGACAAAAGTAATATTTTATTTGTAACTGGAATGTTAACATGGTCATTTTTTATTGAAGAATGAACAAGGTTTGTATGACTAACAAGGAACCCAGCTATACCTTAACCTTCCCTGAGAGAAATATAATCAAACTAACAGGTACTCACAATTGCTTGGAAAGAACAGAGATGGGAGGAATAGTCCCTGGAAGAAAATAACAGGAGGCTACCAGCATGAAGATGGACACAAGATATTGGAGACACTTTGGTTATGAAGGTGCATGAGGCGGAGAAATGGCAAACGACTGAGAAACTTATGACCAGGCCCTGATGGGAGCAATGTTCTGCAACAGACCTGCTACATGATCGTTATGGTCTAAAGCAAATACAAACAACATCACATTACAAATGTAACAAATAACATTAAAATGTTTCTAAAGATACATTTTCTGACAATATTTTATAAATATCTCTCATATGACAGGAGAGCTCTTTTTGACATAGGAAGATACCTGCAAGAATCATTCCAACTGGCTGACCACTGAAGCCAATGTCCTTGGTTGCAAACAGCTGAAAAGATGTTAAAGAAGCTATTAATGCTTATTATTTCAAGTGGTTCTTAAAGTTAATACATGTCTGCATCAGAAAAATGTATAGTGACAATCATACTGGGCAGAAGAAGTTAATCAATAAAAGGCAGGGACAGAAGGAATTAGGGTAACATCTGTCTAATAAAAAAATAAACAGGAGGGGTTAAAATAACTAGGAAAGTATGCATTGAAGGAACACATTCCAAGAAAAGACAACTAATGTAATTGTTTTACTGAATTCATTGCATTGCATTTGAAATTATCCAACACTGATCTAAATTCCTCTTCTAGGTTACACCCGGAGAACCTTGAATCTGTGCATGAACTTTGTAGCTTAGACAAGAATGTGTCTGTGTGTATACCAGAATCATCAATATTATATTCTACTGTGGGTAGTTTTTTTCTAGTTTTGAATTTGAAACTGAACTGAGACAGCAGACTAGCCAACATATGGTTATGGTTTCCAACTGTGAAAGGATTTGTTAATATGTGTAACTCCTATACCCTTGTCTAAGAAGGCAAGGCAAATATTATGTTATCCAGTGATCAGGTGGCAGTATAACATCCTCATGACTTTTAGTCGGAATTTTTTTCCTTTGTCTTTTGATCGTTCACATCAAATGTTACCTTTTTCAACTGATCTGGATTCTCAGGTTAACCCAGCCTAAAGTTAATTCGTTATGTACCATGCCGTAGGCCAGCATGGTCGAATTGATAAGGCAGCGTGTTCTTAACTGATTCAGTGCCAAACAAAATAGTGGTCATACCCAAACAGAGATTCAAGGCAGAAAATTTAAACTAGGGGTATGCCACAATTTTGCTTTTAAAATGGTTAAAACTGTAGCAGATGCATTGTATTACATATCAAATTAAAGAGAATTGCACAGGGAACCTGACAGTGTTAATAATTAATTGATAGGTTACAAATATTATGACAATAATGAGAGTTTTAGTAATAACAATTGAAATTAAAGTGTTAAAAATTATGAAAAAAATTCACTTACCAAGTCTTTATTTTATATCCGAAGCCGCTAATCCAGTTAAATTTAGTGAATTATATTACACACACCAGTTGTCTTCAAGAATATCACAAGAACTGCTCCATAACATGAATAAAACGCAATGAAATCATAACATTATGAAGTACATCATTTTCACACAAAATGGAAAAGCCATCATATTCTTAGTAAAATTCACTGTTAGATTTTTTTTCAATATTATGACCGCCTTCTACATAATTATCTGAATACTGCACAGGTTCGTTTTAGAATCTATCACAAAGTCGTTTACATCACAATAACTATAATATAAAACTGTTTAAAACTGTGATTTTATTAAAATATATGAGGTCAAGAACCAGAAGATATGGTCACTTTGAATTTCGAAATATCAACAAACATTCTCCTAAAAGTTTACACGAAACCATGCCTGATCTGTGCACACGGAAGCACACGAAAGGAAATAAAATCTTTCGCTTTTGGAGTTTAAATAAGTGAGACACTAAAAAGGTGGACTGGATAGGAAACACAGATACATTAAACCACTATACATAAGAGGGGCATTAAAGTGGCATCTGGGTGGGAAATTTGGGTTACTTGGGCTATCAAGTGGCATCTGGCAGGCGATCAGTTAAACATCTGGTGTGCTGATGAGGACGTCGGACAGTTGGACTAAAATATTGACCTATTGTCCTTGACTTTTGGACATAAATTACAAGTAGCCACTACGATTTAGATCGCAGAATTTCAATATATATATATTTGCGAATTCTTTCGACAACTATTTTTTGTGTCTTCAATTTATGGAGATTTAGAGTATTCATTATATTAAATTCTCTGATTATTTCAAGATAGCGTTAAAAAAGGGACCGATTATATAGTTTTTCTCACCTCTGTACGTTGTGTACATCTTGTGTTTCTGAAATTTGTTTCCTACACAGAGATACAGAGTGACCTTTTCAGACGTAAGTAGGCCCGCAAATCATGTTTTATGTAGATGTCTTTGCTTTTTCTAGTATGTGTTATTAGATGTAGCATCCATTTTTACGTAAATTGTGTAATTTTCAACTATTAAAGTCGGGAGAGTCATCCCAAATTAAAATGAAGATCGCATGTTATTAACGTGATATTTCAATGGCGGGAAATAGCCGCTTCCTTGTCATACTCCAGCGATGACTATTTAATATTGTTATGGAATATTCACAGCGATTTGCATGCCAATGAATGCATGTTTGCATTCAACATCAATTGTAGTATTTATGTGTAATTTTTCATCACACTACACGGTCGGGGTGGTTTATTTTTGGGTAACTTTTCATCACGACTTAACTCAGACCTAGCTTTGCTGTTCTGCATTTCTGGCGCTTCGGGAATCCTTGTTATATCGAAGAACCAGGCTACCTATTCTAAGTGGTAAGTAATCCCATAAATACTGTTTTATGAGACGTATTACATTGTTCTGCTATGTATTATTAAATTTAGCATCCATTTTTAAGTGTATTTTGTAATTTTTGACCGTTTAAGTTGGCAGTTAATCTCACACTGAAATTATGAAGATCACGTGCTGTTTTTGATTTCCTTGTCATACTTCAACAATGACCATTTAATATTTTTATGGAGTATTCAGAGCGACTAACATGATAATGAATGCATGTGTACATTCAACACCCATTATTGTATTTATGTGTAATTTTTCATCACTCTACAAAGACAAGATCATTGATAATTTTAACGGCCAAAATGAATCTATGTTCACTGCCTTGCGCTAACAGTCAGCACGCACTGTATGCGCGTGCTGACTGACATCATCACAGCATGGTGTGCCCATGTATACATCGCTGTGTGTGTGTGTGTATGTGTGTGTGTGTGTGTATGTATATGTATGCATGTACCAATTATATATATACTAGCTGACCCGGCCCGGCTTCGCCCAGACCCTGGTGGGGAGCATCTCATTTAATTCATATAAGTAGTCATATAAGTTCTCGTTCCCGTTACCGACAATCTGTCTGTCTGTCTGTCTATCTGTCTGTCTGTCTGTCTGACCCGGCCCGGCTTCGCCCAGACCCTGATGGGGAGCATCTCATTTAATTCATATAAGTAGTCATATAAGTTCCCGTTCCCGACTATCTATCTGTCTGTCTGTCTGACCCGGCCCGGCATCGCCCAACTCCTGGTGGGGAGCATCTCATTTAATTCATATAAGTAGTCATATAAGTTCCCGTTCCCGACTGTCTGTCTGTCTGTCTGTCTGTCTGTCTGTCTGTCTGTCTATCTGTCTGTCTGTCTGTCTGACCCGGCCCAGCCCATGGTGGAGAGCATCTCATTTAAATCATATAAGTAGTCATATAAGATCCCGTTCCCGACTATATGTCTGTCTGTCTGTCTTGGGTAAATGGAGGAGGGAGGAGGAAGAGGGAGGTGGAGGAGGGAAGAGGAGGGAGGAGGAGACAGGAGACAGGAGGAATAGGGAGGAATAGGAGGGAGGAGGAGGGATTAGGAAGAGGAGGGAGGAGTAGGGTGGAGGAGGAGGAGGAGGGAGGAGGAAGAGGGAGAAGGAGGAGAACGCAGGAGGAGGAGGGAGGAGGAGAGGGAGGAGGAAGGAGAGGGAGGAGGAGGGAGGAGGAGGAGAGAGTAGGAGGAGGGAGGAGGCAGAGGGAGCAGGAAGAGGGAGGAAGAGGGAGGAGGAAGAGGGAGGAGAAGGAGGAGGGAGGAGGAAGAGGGAGGAGGAGGGAGGAGGATAACGCAGGAGGAGGAGGAGAGGGAGGAGGAGGGAAAGGGAGGAGGGAGGAGGAGGAGAGAGTGGGAGGATGGAGGAGGCGGAGGGAGAGGGAAGAGGGAGGAGGAAGAGGGAGAAGAAGGAGGGAGGAGAAGGAGGGAAGAGGATGAGGGGGAGGAGGAGGAAGAGGGAGGAGGAGGAATGTGAAGGGAGGAGGAGGGAGGAGGTAGAGGGAGGAGGAGGAGGAAGGAGGAGGAGAGAGGAGGAGAAGAGAGGAGGAGGAGGGAGGAGGAGGAGGGAGGAGGAGGAAGAGGGAGGCAGAGGAATGTGAAGGGAGGAGGAGGGAGGAGGTAGAGGGAAGAGGAGGAGGGAGGAGGAGAATGGAGGACAAGGGATGAGGAGGAGAGGGAGGAAGAGAGGTGGGGGGAGGAGGGAGGAAGGAGGAGGTGAGGGGGAGGAGGAGGGGGGAGGGAGGAAGGAGGAGGGAGGAGGAGGGATGAGGGGGAGGAGGAAGGGGGAGGAGGAGAAGGGAGGAGAAGGGAGGAGGAGGGCGAAGGAGGAAGGAAGAGCGAGGGCGAGGAGGAGGAGGAGGAGGAAGAGGGAGGAGGAGGGAGGAGAGAAGAGGGAGGAGGAGGGAGGAGGAAGAGAGTGGAGGAGGAGGAGGAAGGAGGAAGAGATGGGGGAGAGAGGGAGGAGGAGGGAGGAGGAGGAGTAGGGAGGAATAGGAGGGAGGGGAGGGATTAAGAGAAGGAGGGGCAGGGAGAAGGAGGAGGGAGGAGGAGGGAGGAGGAGGGAGGAGGAGGGAGGAGGAGGAGGAGGAGGAGGGAGGGGAGGAGGAGGAGGGAGGAGGAGGGAGGAGGAGGGAGGGAGGGGAAGGAGGAGGAGGAGGAGGGAAGGGAGGAGGAGGAGGAGAGGGAGGGGGGAGGAGGAGGAGGAGGGAGGAGGAGAACGCAGGTGGGGGGAGGAGGAGGGAGGAGGGAGAGGGAGGAGGAGGGAGGAGGTGGAGGGAGAAGGAGGAGGGAGGAAGAGGTAGAAGGAGGAGGAGAAGGAAGGAGGGGGGGAGGAGGAGGAGGAATGATGAGGAGGGAGGAGGAGGAAGAGGGATGTGGAGGAAGGAGGATGGAGGGAGGAGGAGGTAGGAGGGAGGGAGGTAGAGGGAGGAGGTAGAGGAGGAAGGGAGGAGAGGAGGGAGGAGGAGGGAGGAGGAGAAGGGAGTAGGAGGATGGAGAAGGGAGGAGGAGAGGGAGGAGGAGGGAGAAGGGAGGGGGAGAAGGAGGAGGGAGAGGGAGGAGGGGGAGGAGGTAGAGGGAGGAGGAGGGAGGAGGTAGGGGAGGAGGATGAGGCAGAGGGAGTAGGAGGGAGGAGGATGGAGGAGGAGGGGAGAGGAAGAGGGAGAAGGAAGAGGGAGAAGGAGGAGGAGAGGAGGAGGGGGAGGAGGTAGAGGGAGAAGGAAGAGGAGGAGGGTGGAGGGAGGAGGTAGAGGCAGGAGGAGGGGAGGAGGTAGAGGCAGGAGGAGAAGAGAGGAGGAGGGAGTTCGCCATTCCGAATTCATACTCGTCTAGGTTCTGTGATTTCGGTCCTTCCATTGATTGTTCTTCCCTTCTACACGACTGTAGATAACTTCCTTACACATAAAAAGATGAATTGTTATTGATATTGCCGTGGCATTGAGGCATATATATCAGCACCAGAGTTGAACGCCTACGCCAGCCGGCACGGCACTTGATGATGATAATGATTGCCGTGTGACGATTCTGTGTAGTCACGTCATTTTCTTCCCTTTCCCTAGCGTTTTGGTTCGGGGATTCTTTCATCATCATCATCAATTATTTACGTACGTATTTTGGGAATGGGAGGAGGGAGGAGGAGGAAGAAGAAAAAACAATATGACAGTTGGCAGCGCTAGAATGAAAGGAAGGCGTGTAGAAAATTTCATCTCAATCGGATGGGCCGTTCGCGAATGTATAAAGGACATACATACATACATACATACAGACAGACAGACAGACGGAGATCCTAATTTATATATAAGATAATTGGAGGAGCGGCTGGCCGAGTGGCTAGAACGCCGGACTCTCATTCAGGAGACCCAGGTTCAATCCCTCGGTAAGGTGTGGGATTTTTTTCTGTAGGGGGCAAAAAGAAAATCCTAACCTGCACAGTTCGCAGCGACTGCACTAGCCAGGTGGCCTTAATTCCTCAGGCTCAAAGACCCCTCTGCCATACACCGCAAGGTACTATATTGGCAATAAATGACAGTTTTTATATATATATATATATATATATATATATATATAGATATATATATATATATATATATATATAAAATCAGAAGTAGTTATCTCCCCTTTAGCTAGAAAAAAACGGCAGTTGTAATCTCCCTTGACGTCTGTGGTACAGACAGTGGTGTGAGTGTGTAGGTCACACTTTGTGAAAGGTCAAAATCTTTTTTTGTTATTTGTTTATATTAAATGATAAACTGACACACAAACAATATCTCAGCTTAGAATTGACCTACAGACTTAATAAGGTACTGTTTATTGTGTTTTTTTTTTTTTCAAGAGGTATCCAACTATGCAGGTTACATAATTAAAAAGCAATTTAGAAAATGTTACTAAAGTTGCTAATAACAAGTACCTCTGAAGTTGGGTAGGTTCGCCTGATGGCGAGGGACATTGTTAATAGGGAAAGCTAATCCACACACAAAATTCAGTCCCTCACTACTAGAAGTAGTGTGTATGGACTATGCTCGAGTTCAAAGCGTGCGAGCGAAAAAAATATTTTTACCAAGCCAGTAAGTGTGGGCGGTAATTTTTCACCTATTACATGATCAGAGTCATGGATCAGCTCTGTGTTCTTGTCCCATCCAAACCACGTGGCCAAGCCATCCAGATATTTACTTCTCTGCCTTCCCTTTGTTCTTTTTCCCCAATCTTGCCAGTTGTCACCAAGTTCTCTAGTTTATTTCTTCTCATAACGTGCCCCAAAAAATGTGACTGTCTACGTTTAATTTCTGTAATCAGTTTGCAGCTTTCATTTGCCTCTTGTAGGACTTGCTCATTGGTTTTTCTGTCTGTCCATGATATACTTTGCATTTTCCTCAGAAACCACATTTCCATAGCCATTAGATGTTTTTTCAGCTTGTCTGCTCATCGTCCACATTTCACATCCATACAAATGTATCGGTTCTATATAGCACTTCAACACTTTTTTTCTCATTGCAATTGTCATCTTTGTATTAGTCAATATGTTTTCCATTTTGTAAAAGGCTACCTTTGTGATAGCAAATCTTGTTCTAATCTCTTCAAGGCACCTCCCATCAGATATTATGACTGTTACAAAATAGTTGTACCGATTCACTTGTTTCAGAAAATTCCCATTTATCCTTATCTTACATTGTGGTATTTATTTCTTCTTAGAGACTACAATAATCTCTGCTTCTTATAATTTAAATCTAACCCAAGTTGTTCACTGTGTACAATAACCATATCTACTAAATGTTGCAGATCCTGCTCATTGTATGCAGTCAATACTGTATAAGCCTAAAATGGGTACCATCAAATGCTCTGAGTAGTAGAGGTGGCCATTGTGATATTGAACACTTCACCCAAGAAGTACCACTTGGTCTATAAAAATATAGGGCTAGCACCATCTACCACAAAATCCTCAAAGTATGTCACAGGGTCTTTTATTTTACTTACAGTAAATTCCAAATTACCTTTACAAGTTGTTTGCAGAGAAAAGTGATGGCTTCAGGACAACAGATAAGAAAAAAGGGCTGTTCAGTCTCAACAATAACAGAACATACATTATTATTCACCGGATAGCTCATTATAATAGCTTTAAGCTGGTGGAACTTCTCTACAATTTCATAATTCTAGCCGTAACATAATGTCTTACAACAAATTACCATGAAACAACAGCTTCAGCATATTTATGAGAAGTAACATACATATAATTTCTAACATTTTCGCTATAATAATGTAACTTTGCAGCATTATTATTACTTTTCTTTTTTCTAACCTATTGAATAAACGTTAGTTAAATAAGGGAGTCTCTGTGGCGAAGTGGTCAAGCCGTTTGACTCGTGCTCTGAAGGTTGTGGGTTCGATTCTGGGCCGCACCCTTCAGTTCACGAGTTAAATGTTTCGGAGACTCCTGTGGGTCGTTGCTAAAAGCTACGGAGTGCGTGCTTTGTGCGATGCTTTCCGCGCTGCGGAAAGGGACCGAGCCATATGGGATAAAACAAACCTGGTGCGATGAAGTCAACCCTGTCGACTTTTAAGCGACTTAGATTAATTAATATTTGACGGCAACATATTCATGTGTAAAAAAAATATAGCTGAATATGAAACATAATTTTATGGCAATATATTCACATGTAGAAATTTAGCTAAAATATGACAAATTAATCATTTTTGATATATTTTCATTCAATATATTCAATGTCTGTGGCTTAGGGGTTATAAATACAGTTTACTGGGTTCAAAGTCAGTCATAGACAATTCAAGAGCTGATCGTTTAGCATTGATTTTACAATGGTATGAACGTCAGCCATTTAGAAAGCAATTGCAAATTACTGAATTTGAATAACAAAGACACAAACAATAGATTACATGATTTATTGCCTAGCCTATTTCACTGCATCTCGTAAGGTACATACTGCAGAAATCACATAAAAAAACTAAAGCAATTAGATAAATCCTCCTGCTTGTGTCTTCATTATTCAAATTCACTATGGAAGAAGGTTCTTTTGAAATTACTGATTGTAAAAATGCCAAGAAAATCACAACAAGACAATAAATGCTGGGGTTGATTGCAACATCATGTAAAGAATTTGCAACTAACTCTATTCTCACGTAAAGAACAATTAGCTAAATATGAATAATATTTTACGGCAGCCTATTTTTATGTATACAATTTAGCTAAATAGGACAAGTTAATATTTGATGACAACATATCTGATTTGATGACTGACCTCTTGAGCCTTGAACTGGAAGTAACCTGAACTGACCATGTAGTTGTTGGTTCCACCTTCAGGTATGTCTTTGGCTGACAAAAAGGCCACAACTCCTGGCAGTTTCTGGTGAAAACACATTTATAGGAGAAAGTGTATAATTGTACATAATTCCTTGTTAAAGGATATGCTGGATGGAAAAGTGGAAGACAAATTTGCAGGTGAAGGTAATATTACATGTGGGTAATTAACTTCAAGAAATGGACTGAAAGATGTCTAAGTGGCCTGAGAAGGTGAAGAACTGGAGGTGTTGGAACCTCATTACAGCAGATCTTCAATATGGTGATGACAGGTGATGATTATGATATAATTTTAAAAAGTTGTAATCCATACTCTATTTTGTTAGTAGGTAATACAATAATGTAGCCTTGCCTACGACAATATCATGTCTTGGAAACTAAAATACTCTGGCACATCGAACATCACAATAGTTTAGGAACAGAAGTAATCGTAGACATGAAATTGGAAGATGAGGCTGGGGTCGGTCAATATGAAGGTAGACATAAGATAAAGACACACTGATTATAAAATGGATGAAGCAGAGAAACCAGAGAAAGATTGAGATTATTTTAGTAAGCTGAGATGAGTGTGATGTTCTGTAAGAGACTTGCTATCTGATTGTGATGTTCTGTTTACAGCCACTGAGGTATACTAGGGGATATAGAGTTAACTCTTATAATAGCAAGCGGTTGTTACTGTAAAATAGCATTCTGGGTGAGGAGTTAAAATTACAACTGCTTAGGTCAGAAGCAGCACAATACAATCTTTAATATTTGGAGCTACTGAGTTGAGTACACATGGTTCATGTCATTCTGCTTGCTTATTTTTTATTTTACATGGTTGCAAAATGTTTAAGTCTTAATGAAGTTACTTTAGTTCCATTTTCATTTGATTGTGTTGTGGTTTGTTTCTTCTTCTTGTTCTTGTGTGGCCACAATGTGCAGTTTTTGCACTCATTATTTTACATGTGTAAAGCTAACCCACTGCTGTTTTCCAGTTGTTCACAATCCTTTAAAGCAACATTTAGGATTGAATTTTTAAAAATTATGGTCTGGAGCAGGAGTACAGAAAATTGAATGTTTTTTTGGATCAAATATGGGAAAACTATGGGAAAACTGATTACTTGTACATGGAGATTATTGGTACAATGAAGGCCCATATATCTATGATAAAATGATACATGAATGTGTTTTAATGGCTGAGAAACACCTGATGGTAAAAAAGATGTGGTTTCTCAGAACAATACAAAGAGTACAACAGACAGTGAAAAACAAACAAGGTAGTCCTTGGAGAAGCAGATGTAAGAAAACATTGATCAGAAAAATGAGATGTAGACAGTCAAGATGTTTTAGCATGCTAAGAGAGATAAACCTTGACAACTTGGTGACACCTAGTAAACCTGATGGGAAAAGAGCACAAGAAGACACCTTGGATGGCTTGGCCAAATTACCCTACATCATGTGGATGGAAACATGACCAACTTGGGCTACATTCAGCCAGTCTGCATGTGCCATGCTGTAATCATAACCTGGTTATGTTCTAATATATATCTCTGCAAATGTAAAATTCCAGGTCTGGCCTTGGGCACCCTGGTAGTCTCTGAGCTTGGAGAGGTGAAGGAGAGCTCTGTAACAGTCTCCATAGTGATTGCACCTCAATTACTTGATTGTGAGGACAGTCTCTAGACCAACCTCACTCTGATAGATGCAAGCCTTTTCAGGACTCACACAACCTGAACATCAATGCATCAGGCTGAGACATTACAACATAGTCTTCCAGAGGATTCTCAATCACTCATGGGATATCATTTAGAACCAACCAGTTTAACTACTACTAAAGAGACCAGATCTTTCTACACCGATATTCATAGAATTTATGTTCACATCTTAACCCATATATCACTTATTTTATTTAAAATCTGTTTAATTATCTAAGGAGTAAGCAATAAGAGTAAGTAAGAGTAAGCAGTCATTAGGAAAAAGAATGCCAGACAGTTGTGGTTAAATGACATCAACAACATCTAAAATGAAGAGCAATATAGAACTGAATGTAAAGAGGCTACAAAAATAGTTTGGCAGCAGAAGCCAGAATATATGAGCAATATAATCAAAGATATGGAAACTAATCACCAGAAAAACGAATCCAGAAAGTTTTTTAAAGAACTGAAGTCAATGAAACGAGGGCAACAACACAATGCATATGGTTTAAAAGACAAAATTGGGAATATGATAAATACCAATGAGGAAATGTGTCAAACATGGAAAGAATACTTTGTTGAATTACTAAATTGTGAAGCTCCAAATAACACTTTCCCACAGGAAGCGGCTCTAACGTGGGAACCACAAATTGAAGAACCTACTTTTGAAGAAATCCTATATGTAATAACACGACTTAAAAACAATAAAGCAACTGGGACTGATGGAATTGCTGCTGAATTTATAAAGACAGGCGGCCACGCATTACATCTAAAGCTATACAAACTAATAATAAAAATCTGGAGGACAGAAGATATACCCCATGACTGGAAAGAGTCATTATTGATACCAATCTTTAAGAAAGGAAACAAGTTCCAATGTGAAAATTATAGAGGAATATCACTCCTATCCACAAGCTATAAGATACTATCCGCGGTATTACTAAATAGACTAAAACCATATTCAGAAGACATATTAGGTGACTACCAGGCTGGGTTTCAGACAAAACAGATCAACAATAGATCAGATATTTATCTTACGACAAATAGCCGAGAAAAATTGGGAATATAAAAGAGATCTCCATAACATTTTTGTGGATTTTAAAAAGGCTTATGATAGTGTCCATAGGAATAGTCTACGGAATACTATGCAGGAATGTGGAATACCAAGGAAGTTAATCAACATGACCAGACTATGCATGGAAGATACTTATAATATAGTAACATATAAAGGCAGGAAATCAGACCCTTTCCAAATAACATCTGGCTTGAAACAGGGTGATGCACTATCGCCGCTCCTTTTCAATCTGGCTCTAGAGAAAGTTGTAAGGAAGGTAAAGGAGGAATGTGCTATTGGAGGAACATCCAGACTGCTTGGTTACGCAGATGATATAGATATTATAGGGGAAAATGAACAAAAGACAGTGGAAATATTGACTCACTTAAAGGAAAAAGCTCAACAAATGGGGCTGGTTATCAACCAAGATAAGACAGAATATATGGTAATTTCAAGAGAAGGAACGGCTAAAAACTCTGGCCACATACAAATAGATAATATGACCATTAAAAGAACGGAAACATACAAATACCTGGGTACAATCTTCAACTGCTCCAACGTAATAAGTGAAGAAATACAAGCTAGAATCAACTCTGGAAATAAGATATACTATGCACTACAACATCTGCTAAAATCAAATGTGCTATCTCGTAACACCAAGATCACAATTTACAAAACACTGATCAGACCAGTTGTGCTGTATGGCTCTGAAACCTGGAGTACAACTAAAGGAGACAAAGCCTTGTTACAAACCTTTGAGAACAAAGTCTTAAGACGCATCTTTGGGCCCATTAGGGATACACAAAGTGGAGAGTGGAAAAGAAGAAGCAACAAAGATATTTATGATCTGTTTAAGTCCCCGCTAATCACTGGTATCATGAAGGCTCATAGGCTCCAATGCTGGGGCATATAGAAAGAATGGAAGATAATAGGGAAACAAAACTTATTTACACTCAAGAAATAAATGACCGTAGATCCTGAGGTAGACCAAGATGGTGGAGAGATAATATACATACAGATCTACAAACATTTGGAATCAACGACTGGCAAGAGAAGGTCAACCAGAGAGACGGATGGAGACGGCTTGTATCTGCAGCAAAGAACCTCAATGGCTCGGAATGCTGAAGAAGAAGAAGAAGAAGAAGGAGTATTTTGATTAACATATGGTGAGTGGCTTGGTATGGATGATTATAGCTTTGGGTTTGGGTTCAAAAGGACCATATTCACTGCATTACAGAAATATCCACAAGTGCTAGAACCTGTTCCCTGAGATCACACAGGAAGGATCTCAGCAATATCAACACAGTGTCTGACCCTATAACACTGGGCAGGATCCTAATGTGTGTGTGCCTACATTCAGAATCTAAATGTATATAAAATATTAAACAATACAATTCTCAGTGTCAATTACAGATGGGTAACAAAAGTTATAACAACAAACCAACCAGGGCCTCAGAGGCGTCTATGGTATCAAGATTGGCAGCAGCAACTCCGGCTGGAACAAATGCTGCAAAGAGTTCATGCTGAAATGTTGGGATATCATTCACAAACTGTGCTTCACCAGATGCCTGTTTGAGAGACATAGTCATGATTTAAAATATGTCAGCGACTAAACATTTAACATACGGGGAAATATGTATTTAATCTTAACTATGAAAGGTATACTGCACAACAGTGGTTTTCATATTTCTTTTTTTTTTTTTTTTTTGAGGATCACAATTTTAGAAAGACAGTGTTCTATCACCATTTGAGATTGTTTTAGTGGTGAGAAATACCTTCAACAACAAAAATGTCAACTCCTTGCAGTGTATCATGAGGTTCTGAATGTATTAGTATTAAGCTTACCTCACAGGATAGTATGGTAGAAAATATCTCATGATTTCAACATTGACTGACAAAAGACATGAACACTGACTTGAGAATTATGATGAGCAGTAATGTTTCATACTCAAAGAGAAAATGTACTTCGACAGGCAGAGTCAAGTTTATAGTAGCTCCTCCTCCTAGATTGTCAACTATCACAATCTTCTATGGATATCACAGATACACCATAGTACAGGCCTTTCTGTGCTCAACAGACTCACAGAGGTTCACACACCTAGCATTAACCCAGATGCACAGTGGAGATGTGTTGTCCTTCTTTATCATTAATAATATATATATTTTTTTCTCACATATCCTTTTACAGGACAATGCAGTCAACACCAGCATTAAACTCAATTATCATATGATCATAAGACAAAGTTTGAAAGAATGCAACTGCATAAGCGTCAATGCATAAAATGCTAATAGAAAACACAAATTCAGAGAAGTGTGTCTATCTTTGATTGCCTCTCAACATCTGTGATTATGTTTCCACATCTACAATTCTCTACCTCTGTGATTATATATCTATATCTTTGTTTCTCTTTCTACATGTGTGATCAGATATCTGCATCTTTTATTATCTTTCCTTTTCTGTGAGTGCTTGTCTACATCTGTAATTATCTCTGTTTCTTCCCTAATACATGTGACATCTTCCCATGCCACACTGGTAAAACCTGTCTGAGATTACTTCATTTATTGATCATGAATTATTATTGTTTAATGTTATTTTTGAGTATGGTGAGTTCCAGTGTCTAGCTTCTCCCATAACCCAAAAGGTCACCAGAGTACAACACTCCACTGTATCCTCCGTGACCTGTTGTCACATGAGTATTCTCTTTCCAGGATTTCAGTTTCTCCCAAGAATTTGCTTGTCTATTTCTAAGTGTTATTTGACCTGCACTGTTTCTCCACCTCTTTTTCACTGTCCTGGAATTCTTACACTAAGCACAGTATTTGACAACATAGTTTATTGTGACGCAAAGCCATATCATATTCTAGTTACGAAAAGGTCTTTGTATGGCCCCTCATAAATAGATGATATTCTCCACATTGTGTGTCACAATAAATGAAATGTCATTTCTACCTTCGATATATCTGTGTCTTTGCACATGAGTTCTAATTTGCTCCTGCCATCCAAAACAGTCATGGACACATACTTCTAGCATACATTGTTAATTTAGAAATATATCACTTTATCATGCACTTGAAACAATATTTGTCATTTGTTAACAGAACTGTCATCATTCACTCCAGATAACCTCATAAGTAAAGAATCACCTCGGTGGATATCAAAAGATAAGTATCTTCTTCACTTTCTTCCTCAATTGCACTCAGATATCCACATTAATGATCCAACACAAGCAGTAGTTTTATATACATGATGTCCCTATAAAATTCTTTGATGGGGGAAGTTGGCCGATATTATTATATTATATTTCTGATTTTTGATTGATTTTGGCCTGTCCTCGTGTTCCTTCCATTTGAAAATTGAACTGTACACGTGAATAGCTGATTATCATTTATATTTTATTTTGTCAAAAGAACAGGAAGTCTGTCAACCTGTTGTGTTATGTCTAGAACCAGTTCCAGTAATGCCATGGGACAACCTTTACCTTTAAATAATTTAAAGTAGCAATAATCTGATACCTGCAATGGTGCAGTTTTCTTTGGCATGGCTTTTTTCAGAGGCCATTCATTTCTCATTTCTTGATAAGTCTGTAGACCTGAAGAAATTGGGCGATGAAGGTATTCTGTTCCAGATTTTAACTTTTGATCTTCTGGACTGTAAATTCCGAGAAGCACCTGACAGCATAAGAGAAATCATGAGATTAGTTTTTCTACTGTTGTTTCATTCAGCATTCAATGCAATAATTCTCAAAGTTAGAAGGTAAGACCTAATGCATGTTATAAATGGATAGGTAAAAGAAGTAGTTTAAATCTCTTTAATTGGATAATCTAAAATACAGTTGACTACTTGGCAAACAAACTAACATTTTGAAAGCCACAAGAATAACTCAGCGGGTGTGTTGGTGTAATCATTAAGGGTTTAGGATGACAAGGTCATGAGTGCAGTCAGACAAGGCTTCAGTATCTGTGCTCTTATCAGCTAAGGGAGGCAAGGCCTGGCCGTGTATTCCACTGGGCAAAAACATTCCAAGATGTGATGGTTCTAGCACTTCACAGACCCACAGCAAGTTCCCGACTCAAATCTTGTTTTATTTATTTATTATGTATTTAAAGAATACCACACTCCTGACATAAATATTGTTTATTTATTTATTATGTATTTAAAGAATACCATTCTCCTGACATAAATCTTATTTTATTTATTTATTATGTATTTAAAGAATACCACTCTCCTGACATAAATCTTGTTTTATTTATTTGTTATGTATTTACAGAATACCACTCTCCTGACATAAATCTTGTTTTATTTATTTATTATGTATTTAAAGAATACCACTCTCCTGACATAAATATTGTTTTATTTATGTATTATGTATTTAAAGAATACCACTCTCCTGACATAAATAGTTAGTGTAAACTGAGCCATGAATGGACCGCCGTAGGATTTACCTTGTACAGCAGTGACAATGACAGTTCCTGCCTGTACTTTGGAGATGACAGGAGCTCACCAGACTCTGGATTTAGTTCTCCTTTCAGAATAGTTAGTGCTTCTGTGGAATAAGATGACAAAGAGACAGGCCATATACATTGTAAGGGGCCTATTAATATATAAATTCAACTGTCACTCTCTGTGCGTATGCGTGTGTCTGTGTCTGCACACTCCTCAGAGAGAGGCAGAGAAAGTAAGAGAGAGTCAGAAAGAGACAGACAGAGAGAGATTTATTCAACTATGACAATTTCTTCCATTATCTTAACAGAATCACACATCTGAATTAATAACCACACAACACAACCAGACACTGGTCAGTTATTTCCTACATGATGAAAATGTGAGCATATTTTTTTTTTCAGAAATATGTGTTTAGAATACCTGATCACCACATGATGTATTATAGTACTGACAGTCCAGAAAATTAAATGTATAATAGTGGCTATGACTGTATGTTGTGCTGCTTTTATAGAATGAGTAGTGGCTATGGCTGTATGTTGTTTTGCCTTTATATAATTAGTGGCTATGGCTGTATGTTGAGCTACCTTTATAGAGTGGCTATGGCTGTATGTTGTGCTGTCTTTATAGAGTGGCTATGGCTGTATGTTGTGCTGCCTTTATAGAATGAGTAGTAACTATGGCTGTATGTTGTGCTACCTTTATAGAATGAGTAGTGGCTATGGCTATGTTGTGCTACCTTTATAGAATGGGTAGTGGTTATGGTTGTATGTTGTGCTACCTTTATAGAATGAGTAGTGACTTTGGCTGTATGTTGTGCTACCTTTATAGAATGAGTAGTGGCTATGGCTGTATGTTGTGTTGCCTTTATAGAATGAGTAGTGGCTATGGCTGTATGTTGTGCTGCCCTTATATAATGAGTAATGGCTATGGCTATATGTTGTGTGGTCTTTATAGAATGAGTAGTGGCTATGGCTGTATGTTGTGCTGCCCTTATATAATGAGTAATGGCTATGGCTATATGTTGTGTGGTCTTTATAGAATGAGTAGTGGCTATGGCTGTATGTTGTGCTGTTTTTATAGAATGAGTAGTGACTATGGGTGTATGTTGTGCTGTTTTTATAGAATGAGTAGTGGCTATGGCTGTATGTTGTGCTAATTTTATAGAATGAGTAGTAACTATGGCTGTATGTTGCGTTGCCTTTATAGAATGAGTAGTGGCTATGGCTGTATGTTGTGTGGTCTTTATAGAATGAGTAGTGGCTATGGCTATATGTTGTGTGGTCTTTATAGAATGAGTAGTGGCTATGGCTGTATGTTGTGCTACTTTTATAGAATGAGTAGTGACTATGGCTGTATGTTGCGTTGCCTTTATAGAATGAGTAGTGGCTATGGCTGTATGTTGTGTGGTCTTTATAGAATGAGTAGTGGCTATGGCTGTATGTTGTGCTACTTTTATAGAATGAGTAGTGGCTATGGCTATATGTTGTGTGGTCTTTATAGAATGAGTAGTGGCTATGGTTGTATGTTGTGCTGCCTTTATAGAATGAGTAGTGGCTATGGCTGTATGTTGTGTGATCTTTATAGAATGAGTAGTGGCTATGGCTGTATGTTGTGCTACTTTTATAGAATGAGTAGTGGCTATGGCTGTATGTTGTGTGGTTTTTATAGAATGAGTAGTGGCTATGGTTGTATGTTGTGCTACTTTTATAGAATGAGTAGTGGCTATGGTTGTATGTTGTGCTACTTTTATAGAATGAGTAGTGGCTATGGCTGTATGTTGTGTGGTCTTTATAGAATGAGTAGTGGCTATGGTTGTATGTTGTGCTACTTTTATAGAATGAGTAGTGGCTATGGTTGTATGTTGTGCTACTTTTATAGAATGCATAGTGGCTATGGCTGTATGTTGTGTGGTCTTTATAGAATGAGTAGTGGCTATGGTTGTATGTTGTGCTACTTTTATAGAATGAGTAGTGGCTATGGCTGTATGTTGTGCTACTTTTATAGAATGAGTAGTGGCTATGGCTGTATGTTGTGCTACTTTTATAGAATGAGTAATGGCTATGGCTGTATGTTGTGCTGCTTTTATAGAATGAGTAGTGGCTATAGCTGTATGTTGTGCTACTTTTATAGAATGAGTAGTGGCTATGGCTGTATGTTGTGCTGCTTTTATAGAATGAACATGATTTACACATACCTTCTACAGTTGCCTTGCATAATGTCTTGTTGGTTAAGAAGTCTTCTGTCTTAACAGCATGAACCTGGAATAATTTATAATTACAGCATAAAAACATCTTCATGAATACATCATTTGAAAGCATTTATTTAGATTTAATGAAGGCTTTCTGAATAAATAAAAGATAAATGAATACTTTCCTTCATACCATCATCTACATATATTGTTTTTCCATCAAGAATGATGATGACCATTCATTTCATCCAGTGGGGTTGAAAGTATGAAGCTGTGTGTTCTAAGATGGCTGATAAGGCCTATTTTGGCTCGAAATGTTCTTTGACAATGTGGGCAAAGAATGCTAGATGTTTCAGGAGGAGGATCTCCTGCAGTCATTTTTCTGTCCAGCCTTTTTTTCACAGATCTTGCAGTCCTGATTGCTTCACAAGTGACTGCCATCTTTGCATAATGATGTACGCCACGAATTTCAGTCTTTGGCAGCAGTCTCCCAGATGTCATGATGAATTCCAAAAGCTTCCAGTGAGATTTTCAGAGTGTCTTTAAAGCGTTTCCTCTGGCCGCCTTGGGAGCATTTACCATAACGCAGATCACCGTAAGATAATTGTTTAGGGTGCCTGTGATCTGAGATGAAAATTAAGTGACCAGCCCAGCGAATCTGATTCTTCATCAGTAGAGTGTGGATACTGGGCTTGGACGCTCTTTCTAGGACTTCAGTGTCTGGGATCTTGTCCTGCCATTTAATCTTCAATAGCTTCCTAAGGCAGACTGTGTGGAAGTGGTTTAATTTCCTAGCGTGTCGCTGATAAACAGTTCAGGTTTCACAAGCATACAGTAGTGTGGATAATACAACTGCTTTGTAGACTTTCAGTATTGTTTGCAGGCTTATTCCATTTCTCTCCCACACATTCTTATACAACCTGCCAAAGGCCAAGCTGGCCTTGGAGATTCTTGCATTCACTTCATCATCAATTGTGGCAGTTTGTGACACAGTGCTGCCAAGATAGGTGAATTTGTCCACACATTTAGACTATGGCCATTCACTTTGATATTAGGCACAGTGTGATTATTCCCTGGAGATGGCTGGTACATAACTACAGTCTTCTCCAAATTGATATTGAGCCCAAAGTTGGCACAGGCATGTGAGAAAGCTGAAACATTATGTTGCATGACTGCCTCTGAGTTGGCGTGTAGAGCGCAATCATCAGCAAAAAGGAGCTCTCTGATGGTGTCGCTGTTAGTTTTGGTTTTAGCTTTCAGACTTCTGAGTTTGAACAACTTTCCATCCATGCGGTAGTTGATGTCTATTCCAATGTCATTGTTCTCGAAGGCATTCGTCAGCATAGCTAAACACATGATTAGTGTTGGTGCCAGGACACATCCTTGCTTCACTCCATTGGTGACAGGAAAGGGCTCAGACAGTTCACCATTTTCCTGTACTCTTGCCTGCATACCATCATGAAATAGCCGCACTATTTGGATAAACTTTTGTGGACAGCCATATTTCGCCTTAATCTTCCACAGTCCTTCTCTGCTGACTGTATCAAAAGCCTTGGTAAGGTCAATGAAAGTGGAGAACATTTCAGAGTTCTGTTCCTGACATTTCTCTTGCAGCTGCATTGCAGCGAAAATCATGTCAACAGTTCCTCATTCTTTTCTGAAGCCACATTAACTCTCAGGAATAAGACTTTGGTCGAGATGGGCTGTGAGGCAATTGAGAAGAGTTCTGGTGAGTATCTTTCCTGCAATTGAGAGCAAGGAGATGCGTCGGTGGTTGTCACAGGATTGGTGGTTTCCTTTACGTTTGTAAAGGTGGACTATTGACACGTCCTTGAAACCTTGTGGCATGGTCTCGTGAAGAACAAATGGAATCCCAATATACTATATCCAGCTAACATGAAACAAGGTTATTTCACTCCATAACTCAACCTGAAAATTATACCCGCTCAGAAACTGGGTAAACCAAATTTTGAGAAGGCGTGTGTAATCTGGCCAGTGAGGAGTTGAAGTTTCTACACACAAAGTTATGAACCCAGTGCATGGGAAACTGACCTGCAGGAAAGTGCTCGGCAGTTGAACTGCAAGTCTCTACATTCTGGAAAAAATGTGTTCCATAGTCACCCTCTTCATCATTTGTCTAGAATTTTGTCTTCTGGACCTCTTCAGTGTGCCTTCATGCCATAAATTATGAACAAGTCACAATAACCTTCACTTCTATATTGACACATTTCTGCAACTGTCAATGTTCATTTATTTCTTCCAGGATACTATCTTTTTTCTGTCCAATCTCTGTTTTTTCCACTTGCTGAGAGTACCACATATCAGATAACTCTAAATGTTTCTTATCATTTTCAAAGCAGAAATAAAATTATGTATGGCTTGGATATGTATGCACTTGTACTTACTGTGGAGGCACTGATTCCACCAAACACCAGAGCAGGCCGGTCTTTAATCACACGTCCTTCAGCTTTTATTCTAAAAGCTGCATTCACGTAGGCGTGGGCATTCTGTAAAATCAATACAAAAGAAAGCATGCATTTTAAGAATAAAATGCTAGAGAAAGTATGAGAGCAAAGAGAAAGAACTAGAACCTTTATTAGAGGTAGTATAATCAGCAATAAGAAAAATATCTAAAAGAGAAAAAATTACCAGGCTGTGATAGAACTAATTTAGGCAGGAGAAGCCAGCATCCACATGTATCATACACTGTGTATGAAGATCTAGGCCAGCGCGGTTTGACCCTAAGCATGGAATTCATGCTTTGTATGATGCTTTCTGCAGGTCGCCCTGCGGAAAGAGACCGAGCCATATGGGATAAAACCTGGGGCAATGAAGTCGATCCTCTTGACTTTTAAGACTTTTTTTTAAGAATATGGATTACAAATAGTACATGCAGGTTTCAGACAGGGTAGAAGAACCAGTGACCATACCTTCAGCCTGAGAATCATCTCGGAGAAATGCGGAGTGTACAAAGCAGATTTTCATGCTAGTTTCATAGATTACAACAAGGTCTTTGACTGTGTTCAACATCAGATGGTGTGGAACATCATGAGTGAAACTGGATTCCCAACATATTTGATCCACTTGAATGAATCATTAAATCGTGAAGGAACAAATAAAGCTATAAGTATGACAGGGATGTGGTTTGTCACCAGATCTCTCCTCTCTCTGTAGCGAAGTAATAATGAGAGAGATTAAAGAGAAGCCAGGAATACTAATCAGAGGTTATAATATAAACAATCTACGCAATGCAGAGGATGCAGTATTAATGGCGGATAATGCAAAAGATCTACAACAATTGTTGGACATTGTAGTAACAGAGAGTGCTAAGAAAGTACTCTTCTTGAATATAAAAACAAACAATAACAATACTGATATCAAAGAAAAAAGTGAGACCAAACTGTGAAATGGAAATAGAAGAGAAAATTCTTAACCAATTTGATAATTTTAAATACCTAGGGGCAATTATAGCATCAGATGGAAGATAACAACAGAGATTAAGAATAGAATGAGTCACGCAAAAGCTGCATTTAAGAAATTGAAGGTTATCTTACGCAAGGAGCCACTATCATTGAATGTAAGAAAGAGAGTGCTGAAGTGCTATATAGAACCTGTTTTGCTGTATGGCTGTGAATCTTGGAATATAAATGAACAAATTGGGAAGAACTTGGAAGCAACAGAGATGCGGTTCCTTAGACGAATGTTGCAAATTCCTTGGACTGCCAAAGTAACTAACAATGACTGCCTGAAAGAGGCTATTGAAACTAGAACATTATATACAACAATAAGAAAGAGACAAACAGCTTTCTTTGGTCCTGTGATGAGAAGAGAGGCATTGGCGAACATTGCAACAACTGGAAAGATAAAGGAGAAAGGAGGCAGTGGCAGACCAAAAGAAATTATTCTGGATGGACTGAGACGGTGGCATGGAAAAATATCATCAGCAGAGTTGATCCAGAACCCCAAAGATTGAGATCTGTAGAGAGATATGAATGCCTACACCAGCTGGCAAGACACTTGATGAGGATGATGATGATGATATCATGAACAACAAGCAGCTGTTAGAGTAGCCAGTGACATATCAAACTAGTTAGGATGTAAAGGGAAGAAAGAGTTTGCATTCTTATGCAGTACATGTCATGAACATACAATTCCAAAATCTAGATATGCCGATACACATAGTCATCATCTCAAACAGTGCTAAGGGATCAAAAGCCTTAATAGTGTCCTTCAAAAGACAGTTAAGATAAAAATGTTTTTCTGAACTTAAAAACAAATAAAATGCAACAATAATGTTCATTGACAAATCTATATGTCAACCAAACATCATAATCAACACAGACATTGAAAATAACATTGAATATCTTTGCTCCTTAAAATCATCAATAATAGACTGATGTAGAATTGCCATAGCAATGCAGAGGTTAAACAGTGTTAAGAACATACGGCACACCACCAGCAGACAAATTCAAATTAAAATGTTTCAGAACATGCCATCTTTTCTATGGCAACCTATGGACGTGAGGCATGAATCATTTCTCAATCACTAAAGAAGAAATCCTGGACTTTTAAACTCAAATGTTGCAGACAAAATGTTCAGAATACTGTGGACCATAAATAAGAAAAATATTGTCACCGCCTCACCTTTAGATATATTATTAGAGGGCTGCAACTCCAGCCCAAGGGATAGAAGCGAGTCGCTCAGGACCCGAGTAATCTAGAGCCTTCTCGAAAGACTGGTCATCGAGTCCATGGTTCCGTGGACACTGACGTGGCCCGCCTATTGCGGGGTCCACGAGGAACTCGGACAGAGTTACCGCCCGTGTCGGATTGGGGACACGTGGAGACCGGCAGAGGACAGACGGACTTGAGAGAGGCAACAAGGCCTGCCTGAGAGGGACTCAATAGATATTCATAGATATATATATATACATAGGCTAGATAGTGTGCTAGATTGTTGTATGATAACTATGTGGTTGCTGTTAACTATCTGTGATATGTAATATAGCGCGGGCTGTTAACCCACTGCGCCAATGCAATACAATAAATGTTCTATATCATAGCGAACGAAGTTTATTGTTGCCTGTGTGAACCCGAGCTCAGTTACCTAGATAGGAGCAAGACGATGACAAATATGTATATTCTACAAGATCTGAAAATCAAACAAAACAATCTCATAAGTAGTATCATGTTTCATGTTTAGGGAGCTGCGTGGTCTCGAGGTGCGGTGTCCGCCTCGAGAGCTGGAGGTCCTGGGTTTAAGCCCCGGTGAGGACCGGCACTTTTTCACGTAGACTTCTAGTAATAAAATTTCTCCTGGTCTCTGGGTAGTGAGATCGGATGCCCGTGTGTATTGTTGCGCATGTAAAAAAATCCCTTGGCAGTTGAAAATCAAAAAAGAGTAGCCTAACGGCGCTGCCCGGGCAAAATTTCGAGTTAAAAATCTACCCAAATATTTCAGGATCCTCGCCGGTGCTACGGAGTTCGTGCACTGAGCTGAGTTTCTCCAGACTCAGGTTTGAGTTAGGAGGAGAACGGAGCACTTATGGGTTGCACCCGTGTGCCATGATGTTGATCCATCGACTAAACTAAACTAAACTATCATGTTTCAGAAACTGAAAGACTTTGGCCATAATAAATGCCACATTAGAGTGAAAAGAAAAGTGATTGGAAGGCATGGTTCCTGAAATAACAGACAGGGGTAAACCAGCATGAAGATGGACACAGGATATTGAAGATGCTGTGGACATGAACATGCATGAAGCAGGGGAACTGGCACAAAAGTGAGAATCTTTTTTGGTGGGCTCTGATTAAAGCAACATTCTGCACAGGACCTGCTTTATGATAAGGATGCTGGAAAAAAGTACCAGGAAAGGGAGTTAGTCACCCAATCTCATACACGCTTTAAACTTAGCACCATTTTCACATCCCAAAATGCAGTTAAATTCAGTATTTCAGTTTATATCAGCTATGGTAATGTAAACTACCCATTTATAGGCCCTGCAGATATTGGGTATATGGTGCTGGCCCTATACCTTTATAGACTAACTAGCAGTTTTTACATTCTGTATCAATGAGGATTTAAACATTTGACAAGAAATCATGTATGCGACTGTGCTACTGTAACTCTCACTATCAGCTGTGGGATATCTTTATATAATAAGGAAACCTGGCCAATCTAGATAATGACTTTGATTTGCTTATGAATGGTATCTTATTAAACAACACATTAGCAT
Source organism: Cepaea nemoralis (assembly GCA_014155875.1). Taxonomy (NCBI): domain Eukaryota; kingdom Metazoa; phylum Mollusca; class Gastropoda; order Stylommatophora; family Helicidae; genus Cepaea; species Cepaea nemoralis. Next base: position 30,322 of record JACEFZ010001602.1, read on the forward strand.
CTAGTTTCCTGTCAACTGACATGGCTGATCGTGCATCGCCAGATCTTGTGATCCCCAACAGAATGTATATTTTCAGGTACTGAGAATTGTACATATCATGATACAAGACTGTTGAGAATCTTCTGTTGATGTTTTCCTCACTTTTTCCATTAATATTTCCAGTTGTCATAATATGTTCCAGTGTTTCTCTTATGAAACCATCAATGTTGACAGCATCTTTCTAAAGTCAGGGTGGCCAGCACAATATCACCCACCAAGTTCTGATTGGTCCGTACAAATATGTGGCTAGCACTGTATAGATCCACTACATCTCAAGGTATGTACAACGGTTCTTTGCTTTACATTTAACTCTTTGGCTGTCTAGTCAGTTAAAAACTGAAAGTGTGTAAACACCACACAAAGCTAAAATATGTTACTGCATAAAACACATATAAGTTACTCTGACAATAGCATGAGTGCTACAGGATGGAAAGATTGACCACGTATTCATTCATGTACTCAGGCCTGACAACCAGGAGGCCTTAATTCCACAGGCTCAACACCCATATATATATATATATATATATATATATATATATATATATATATATATATCGGGCTCCGAAGGTTGTGGGTTCGATTCCGGGTCGCGTCTTTCGGTGAAATTTTTCGGAAACTCCTGTGGGTCGTCGCTAGAGCTGCGGAGTTCATGCTTTGTGCAACGCTTTCCACGCTGCAGAAAGAGACCGAGCCATTTGGGATAAAACCCGGTGCAATGAAGTCGACCCTGTCGACTTTTAAGTGACTTAGTCACATGTGACCAAACACTTTCAGTTTGTGCTACATACACACAATACACACATGTGTGCATGCATGTGTGTGTGAAGAGAGGGAGCACAAATTATGACAGTAACTTGCCACAAAACCTGGCAACACTTGAAAATATCAGCCCTAACATTTGGCCTTAATTTCTTTAAGTGTTCAGATAACACTGTTAATTACTTTTTTAATATGCATTGTTTTCTTAAGTTTTTATTCACTGCCAACATCTTTTAAAATTATGCAGCTATATTTATTCTTGAAGACATTGAAAATCTTTTGTTATAATGAGTAATTTAGAATAGCAAATAACATATAATTTCTCACATCAGAAACTGTCTTTACATATTTACCTGCCATCTTGGTGTGATCTTGAAAGATTTGAAGACTTCATCGTCTGCCAGACTGGGCACTTCAAATGCTAAGATCACTTTGTCAGCCATGTTCACCTTCAGAAAATCCAGGAGTGAGTAGGAGGCAGACTTCGAAGTGGCAAAATCTGAAAGACAAATGAAATAAAATTAAAATTTTGCAAACAGAAATCCAGGAGCCTCTTCTATGGGATAATTTTATACATTTAAGATGTCAGTACATAAAAGAGACAGCGGCGTGTAACATGTGTGTTGGTAGTTTTCTTTTCTTTTGCCCTTTATCTCCCATTGGGAATAGGCCCAACTCACACCAATTGTTGTTTCTTTTGCTATCTCACTCAGCTCCACTCAAATGTTCATATTATTCATCTCTGTCTTTAATTCTTTTCTCCATGTGTCTGTAGGTCTCCCACCAATTCATTTGCCATGGGCATTTCCAGACAATGGAGTATGTAATTATATTATCCTCTGGATTCTCAATTTGTGTTCTATGTAGAACCAGCATCTTTTCCTTACCTCAAGACTCGCTGGACTTTGTTTAGTTTTCTTCATGAGCACTACATTAGTGATTCTGTCATTTTAGTTCCACCAATTGGCACAGGCACCAGTCAATGAATGTTTGTAGTTTATTAATAATTGTTTTAGTCATTCTGCAATGTTCTGATCCATACAACAATTTAATGTTAGAGTTAAATATTCTAAGTTAGCTAATAGTTTTAATTTCTTTTGACTTACACACATTTCCTAAGGCTATGAAAGCTTCTCTTGCCTTTTTTCATTTTAATTTTAATTTCCTTGTTTCCTCATTTGTGTCCAATTTGCTACCTAAATGGGTGTATGATTTTGTCTCTGATATGGTGACTGGGAAAGCCAAATGTCCTTAGTATGCCTAGATAAAATGTAAAAAGTATTAAATACTTTACTCCATGGCTGGGATTAAAGGAAACCAGCCAACCAGACATCTTGCTTTGCTTGGAACTGAAACAGTTAAAGGCTACTTGCACTAGAGCAGTGGTTCTCAACCGGTGGGGAATTGTTTCCAGATGGGGGGGGGGGGGGGGGGGGGGGGGGGGGGGGGGGGGGGGAGAATTAAGATTATTTCAAGATCGTGTTAATGCAAGAACCGATTACTTGATATTGTTTTTCCCTTCATACTTTACAGTTCTGTAAGTCTCAACCCTTCTAAAATTCATTTTATAAAGTAGACTCATATATCACGTTTTATGTTGACGTCTAGACTTGTTTTAGTATGTGCTATTAAATTTAGCTTCCATTATTACGTATACTGTGTAAAAAGGGGGGGGGGGGGGGATTTTTAAGTAGGAAATACGAAAGGGGAATGACGTTCTGAAAATATGGTGAAGGGGGCATGGGCCAAATTTTTAGGTAGGAAATACGAAAGGAGGGGAATGATGTTCTGAAAATATGGTGAAGGGGGGCACGGGCCAAAAAAAGGATGAACCACTGCACTAAAGCATTCATAATCATGCAGTGTCTGGGCTAAACTGTTTATACGAGGGGAAGTCAATAAGCAAGTCACAAATGGCTGAAGAAAAATAACTAAATATGATAACTTGAAACCAGTTTATTTTTATCATACATTGTCCCTTTATTTCTCAACATAATTTCCACCAACATTGATGCACTTATCCCATCGTTTTATCAGTCCTCCCAAACTGGCTGCATAGAACTGCATGCTCTGTTTTCTAAACCATGTTTTCATTTCACATTCAACTTCGGCGCCATTGCGAGATGTCTCCCACCAAGGTGGGTTTTCAGTGGACCAAAAAGGTTGAAATCTCTAGGGGCTAAGTCGGATGTTCCAGAACTTCCCACCTTAGTTGGTTAATTTAATCGAGCCGTATGTGGTCTGGCATTGTCATGAAGAAGCAACGCTCCTATAGTCAGCAGTCCTGGACGTTTTCTTCGAATTGCATCATGAAGCATCAATAGAACTTCACAGTACGATTCAGAATTCACATTGTCACCTTTCTTCTTGAAATTGGTTAAAAGCACTCCTTGACAATCCCAGAACACTGTCAGCATAACCTTCCCTGCAGATGGCGTAACCTTGAATTTTTGGACACAATGCAAAAAAGGAAGCATTGAAGCACGCTTTGATTCAGGCTGGTAGAGTGATGCACCCATGATTCATCCCCAGTAACAATCCTGTTCAGCATGTCTTCTCCATCTTTGTATTGTCAGAGATGATGCAAGGACAGGCCAAATAGGTTCATTTTGTGTTCCTCTTTCAATTTTCTGGGTTCCCACCTTGAGCACACTTTCTTAAATTTCAATTGATCATGCATTATGCTGAACCATGTGAGCACCCTATTGCAGATGCTACATAGTCTATCGTTACTCGCCTGTCGTTTCTAATCATCTCCTCCACCCGCTGCACGGATGCTTCTGTTGCAATCTCAACAGGACGACCTGATCAGATTTCATGAACAATTTTAGAGCGTCCTTGAAAAAAATTTTCCACCCAGCTATGCACCGCTTTACGGGACAAACATTTGTCAGCATAAAAAGGAAGCATTTCCTTACGAATGTCCTTTACAGGCAGTCCTTTTGCCCCCCCAAAAAAACGCACAACAGCATGTTGCTCTTTGGTTGTACACTGCGTAAGAACAGTCGCCATTTTGTTTATGCGCTGTGCATGCGCATGAGACACCTAGCGTCACCTGACGAATGGGAATATAAAGTTTGATGTTGCTGTCACCCAATGACACCTGTAGAAAATACCAACTTCATTTACCTGCCATCCCACAGAACTGTGTAACTTACTTATTGACTCACCCTCATATCATTACTTTAATCATTTCTTAAACACTGACAAATATTTTCAAGTGTAACAAATTACTGTTTGTAAGTGAGTTATAAACCAGCTATAAGGAGTTGTATGTAAAAAATATTAACTGTTCAATATTCTAACCATAAATGTCCACTTTTGCTCCAAGACTCTCCAGTACTGTGAAAATATCGGATGGGAAATCTGGATGTGCATGTTTGATCATCAGATTACCTGCAATACAGCCAGCCTGGAACAAACATTGTGCAGTTATTAGACAAAATATAAATTAGAATTGGACAGATTTATCAATATGGACGTACATGGAATAAATGAGTGCATCAACAGACAGACAACTATGGAAAGGAGTGATCAGGAAGCACAGTGACCAGCCCAAAGTTTGGAAATACTTGATGATCATGAGCTTTTCTCATGTTATGTAAATGTATAAATATACAATGACAAATAGTAAAATCAGTGCAATCTCAGGTGACAACTAATATTTGTTAACATGTGTCATGGCAGCCATGACAGCGCAGTAGCTAGATGCTTACCAGCTAGCCCAGTGGTATTGGTTCGAATTCAGATTGGGGTGTATTTCTCACATTGGCTTAACCACCCAAGTAGACACAATCTGAAATTGTTACCAGAAAATGTCTAGGGAAATGATGGTGGCAAGTGTGATATTGAACATGTCATTCCCAAAGTGCAGATGGGTCTAAAAATAATAGTCCAGTGCCATATGCCCAATAGGCCTTTAGGCTTGTAAAAGGGTCCCTAACAACAGGTGTCATGTACATTTATTATACACTTTATGCACTAATAAATAAAGTGACTTACAGGCACAAGGACCGACTTCATTATAGTGGGCTTTATCCCATATGGCTTGATCTCTTTATGCCAAGCACTGTCTTTTTCCACGATGCAGTCTGCTGAATGTATCGCAGAGCACAAACTCCATAGCTCCAGCTATGGCCACCAGGTTCTCAAAACAAACTGCATCTGTGAACCAAATGAAGCTGTCTGACTTTGGAACATAAAGCAGGTTGCATGACCACTTCACCACAGAGACCCCAGGTACCGATAAATATAAAACTAAAATAGATATATAATTTATTTACCACTAAAGCTTCGGATATAATTCTAACACTTACATTTCTAACCATGACATTGGCAATAAATTTGAGATGTCTGTGGACGGCAGAGAAGTATTTAAATCCAGGTTTCTCCTGGTTTTCCTTCAGTCTGGACATGAAGTTTGTCAAAGATGTTGCAGCACCAAATTTGATGCTATTTTCTCCAACCTAAAACAAAAATAGTTGCAAAACTCAATCAACCATGAAAACATCTAAAGATTATTAACCACGCAAACATCTAAGGATAAGACAAGAAGAATAACTCAGCCAACTAAGATAAAAGGCGATTCTCCTAGAATTAGCCATGATAAGTCAGGATCAAAGTCTGACCTCATTTCACCTAGGAAAATCTCCAGAATTGGCACCTGAAATCTTAGAACTATGTATGCATTGGGACAGTCTGTAGTGGCAGTTAAGGAAATGAAATAATATAAAATAAGAGGTTTAGAATTATGCTGAACAAAATAAATGTGGCAAGCAAAAAACTTCCAAACACGGATAAAACTGCTGTTCTGTGGCCATGTTAAGTTAGTTGCATGTCCTTTTTAGGACTGGCAGTCAACCCCAACATTATTTGGGTGTTTGTGATTTTCTAGGCAATTTGATGTTCAGTAGTTTTCCATTGCTTTCTGATTGACCAATAATCATACCACTGTTAAAATCAACACAAGACAGTGTACATCTAAATCACATGCAGCTGGCTTCAAGCCCAGCATGCAGGATTGTAAACATTTTATTTTCTGCCCCTGAGCCAGAGGTGCCAGCTCTCAGGCCATACAGAGGCAAAATATGGGCTGAACATGAGAAAGGTACAGGAGATAGTTAAAGCTAACATGGCTTCATGTGAGCTGGTTGAGAGCCTCTGCTCCTGGGTAAAGGAAGCAGAAGGTGTAACAGTATATGAAATCTAAAAGGGTGAGAAAATCCCTGCATAAAACATGGGAAAACTCTTACAACCTGAAGCAATTGTCTAATATAAAAATATAAAAATATGAGAGTAGTATGTGTACACTTTCAAGTCACTGATAAACTACTTAGAAATATGTCTATAATAATCATTATAACATGTTCAGTATCTCTAACCACATATGTGTATATCTAATTATTATAATTGTTTAATATCACTGACCACATATCATCATCATCAAGTGCCATGCCAGCTGGCGTAGGCATTCATGACTTGATCTTGGCCCTTGGTTTTCTGGGTCAACTCTGCTGATGATATTTTTTCCATGCCACTGTCTCAATCCATCCAGCATCATTCCTCTTGTTCTGCCTCTGCCTCTCTTCCCCTCTGTCTTTCCAGTTTGTCACAAAAACCTTTCTTCTCATCACGTGACCAAATAAAACTGTTTGTCTCTTTCTTAATGTTGTATGTCCACTTTCTTAATGTTGAATGTCACTTACCACACCTTTTTTCACCTTTTATCCCACAACTGGGGCACAGGCCATTAGCACATATAAGAAAATCTAAGTGTTAAAACAATGTCACTTACCACATACGAGTATATTTCCTTAACTCCATGAAGGTCAATATAAACATCAAATGGACCTTCATTCTTGAAGATGCCTGGCAGAAATTAAACAAAGGTGTACTTCATAAAATCAACATCATGGCAGGTGCTAAAAAAAAGTATAAACTGCTACTTGTGTTTAATTTTAATCATGTCGAGCGAGTACTGTAATATCAGAGGTGAACTGTAATTGCTATAGAACAGTGGTTTCAAACAAATTCAGTAACTCCAGCGATCACCCCTAGGGGTCTCCAGAGAAACTGCACACGTGACCTGAATGACAGTTTGAAAAAAATAAATTACCTTCAGACCACAAGGTCGATGGCTTGACCAATTCACCTTGTGGGGACCCTCATCCCTCTTGCCTTGCCTGTTATGCCACATCACCAGCATCTCACACATCCACATATAAAACCATACATCTTTTTGGCCAACTGAAAACCTCATCACCCTGTTGATGGCCATAACCCTCAGGAGCAGTACCATCCACTTTGATATCAATTGTTATAAGGTAATATCTCACCTGATGCAGTGTTTTTTAAATGATGGCCATAACCCTCAGGAGCAGTACCATCCACTTTGGTAACAATTGTTATAAGGTAATATCTCACCTGATGCAGTGTTTTTTAAATGATGGCCATAACCCTCAGGAGCAGTACCATCCACTTTTGGTAACAATTGTTATAAGGTGAGCAATATCTCACCTGATGCAGTGTTTCCAAAGATGAATCTACTTTTCTTAGTCTTGTTGCTTGCCAAAATGGATCCTAAATTGTTCAGTGATTGGGGCCTTTAGAAATAAAGCAAGAAAACAACAACAATTTAACATATTGTCAGGTGTCAACATGCAGTAGATATAAAAACATCCTAATATAGAATCAGTACATATAAAAACATCCTAATATAGAATCAGTACATATAAAAACATCCTAATATAGAATCAGTAAATATAAAAACATCCTAATATAGAATCAGTAAATATAAAAACATCCTAATATAGAATCAGTAAATATAAAAACATCCTAATATAGAATCAGTAAATATAAAAACATCCTAATATAGAATCAGTAAATATAAAAACATCCTAATATAGAATGAGTACATATAGATAAACAGTTTAAACCAATATTTAAAACAATACAGTAGGCACAAGTTGTCTGCACCATAATAAAGTAATCTCAGAGTGATGATAGAATGCAGATGATAGTAAACAATGGATGGATTATATGAACGAGGCCCACCTGTACCATGCTGTTCCATTTATTTGAATGTTAAGGCTGCGATTCCCTCCCTTTTGGTGGTCTCCTTTGCATAGTTCTCCAGTTCGAGGACACAAATTCTTGCTCAAGTCCTGAAATTATCAAATTTACTGTCATTTTGTTACTGACAACATAATCAGAAATATACACTATATAATAATCTCCTAGAATAATCACTTGAAATTGTATGTCCCTTACCCTTAGAATATCTATATAAGCGTTCAGTTTCTTTGAGAATATTCCTTAACAACATTCCCTTGCGTTGTAATAAAACAAAGCTTGGTGAACTGGGTCCATGAAAATTATCTGGCAGAAATTTAGTCACTGTTTTAAGTTAACAATAAATAATCTAAACACTCATTCACATCAACTATTCACACACAAAAAATTCCTTTCAGAGAGCAACAGTATGGCACAAAAGTAGTTTCATCGTAGGACAATTAATTTGTGGGGGTAAAAAAGAAAGAAAGAAAGAAAAGTTACGTTTCCATTAATACACACATAATAGTTAACAGGTTTTCCCTCAGAACAAACAAGGTTACAAATGTCAGGTAAACATACCACACCAACACAGCAACATCTTAACCTTTACAGTGATTTTAGAAACACAGAGAATGACTAAAATAATTATGAATAAATTACAAACATTCATTAATTGGTGACTAAAATGGTATTACAGAATCACCAATGTAGAGCTCATGAACAGACCTAAACTCTCTAACTCCATTGAATTACGAGGTGAGGAAATGACACTGGTACTGACTGGACAGCAGACGCATTGAGAGAACCTGAGGATAATATAAATAGACACTCCTTTGTCTGGAATCCACAGGGCAAACCATATAGTGGAACACCTAAAACACATGGAGAAATCAAGATAGAGATAATATAGAATCCACAGGGCAAACCACATAGTGGAACAGCTAAAACACATGGAGAAATCAAGATAGAGATAATATAGAATCCACAGGGCAAACCACATAGTGGAACACCTAAAACACATGGAGCATTCAAGATAGAGATATGTTATGCTATGTTTTTTGTCCATCAAGAATGATGATGACCATTCATTTCATCCAGTGGGGTTGAAGGTATGGAGCCGTGGGTTCTAAGATGGCTGATAAGGCCTATTTTGGCTCAAAATGTTCTTTGACAATGTGGACAAAGAATGCTTGACGTTTCTGGAGGAGGATTTCCTGCAGTGGTTTTTCTGTCCTGCCTTTTCTTTACAGCTCTTGCAGTCCTGGTTGCCTCACATATGACTGCACCCTTGTGTAATGATGCACGCCACGAATTTCGGTCTTTGGCTGCAGTCTCCCAGGTGTCATGATGAATTCCAAAAGCATTCAGAGAGATTTTCAGAGTGTCTTTAAAGCGTTTCCTCTGGCCACCTTGGAAGCGCTTACCACACCGCAGTTCACTGTAAAAAATTCGTTTAGGGAGCCTGTGATCTGGCATGCGAGTCAAGTGACCAGCCCAGTGAATCTGATTCTTCATCAGTAGAGTGTGGATACTGGGCATGGACGCTCTTTCTAGGACTTCAGTATCTGGGATCTTGTCTTGCCATTTAATCCACAGGGCAAACCACATAGTGGAACACCTAAAACACATGGAGAATTCAAGATAGAGATAATATGGAATCCACAGGGTGAACTACATAGTGGAACACCTAACACATGAATTAATTCAAGATAGAGATGAATAATATGTACAGAACATGCACAGAGTTGCAGAAGATAACAAAGGGTAGTATGTTATGGTGTGAGCTGATTGAGGGCCTATGCCAAAGAAGGTTAGCGACTTGGCTCAAAGGTTGGCATGACCAGAAGCAAAGGTAAAAACAAGTTCTTATCTAAATTCTTCCAAGACACTCATCTCATACAGCCTCAAAATTTGAATTATTTCTCAACAGACAGTAAATTATGAGCCTCTAGCACCATTGACGGGTAGTTTTAGATGATTCAGACTTTGTATCCTTGCTTGGCTGCCTATCTAGGGAAGAGAATAGTGATTTCAAACCTGTACTGCCTTGCAATGCATTAGGGGTGTTCATTTGAAACACGTTCCAATGGCTTTATTACAAAAGCATGAAAGAAACATTAACAGGTGTGGTAGAATTAAACAAAGCATTCATTTTGAATGAATTATGCCCGGGAAGGTTAACCCGGTCAACAAAAGCCCGCAGAAGTCGGATGTGTCGGCCTAACGGCGCAAGAACGCAGCTCTGCTGTAAACAGGCACAACGCAGTCACATCCAAAAAAAAAAAATCTGGATGAACGAAGAAGAAGAAGAAGAATGAATTATGCACCATGGGTTGGATCAGAAGAAGTCGCCGTAGGCATTCAGGCAAGCATCCCATTGCTTAGATAGGCAGCAAATGGCGTCTGCAAAAAAAAGGATTGTTGTTGCTCACTGAACCAAGTGTTTACCGCGTTCATAACTTTTGGATCTGTGTGAAATCGTTGCCCATTTGAGAGCTCTTTTTTAAGAGGTCCGAACAAATTAAAATCACATGGTGACAAATCAGGACTATATGCTGGATGTTGCGGAATTTCCCACTTCTTCCAAGCTAATGCTTCCCGCACAATCTTTGCAACATGCGGACAAGCATTTTATGCAACAAAATCACACCGCGAGAAAGCATGCCGGTTCATTTATTCTTGATGGCTTTTCACAGCTTGTTTTGTGTTTCCAAGTAGTGGATAGAGTTGATGTTGACACCAGGTTCTTTAAAGTCAGCAACAATAGCCCTTCATGGTAAAAAAATGTGCTCAGCATAACCTTACCAGCGGAAACCTGAAACTTGACTTTTTTGGCTTTTGGTGATCCAGCATGCTTCCATTGCATGCTCTCTCTTGCTGCTCGGCTCAAAGTGGTGACACCATGATTCATCGCCTGCTACTATGCGGAAGAGAAATGCATCACCCTCCACTCTGTAACACAGCAAGTGGTTCAAACACCATCCCATGCATTCCTCTTTTTGGTGGGGTCAACATCCATGGTACCCACTGTGAACACACCCTCCGATATTGCAGTTTCTTACAAATGAACCTTTTGAATTGTCCCAATTGATACATCAAATTCTTTCAGCTAGCGAACATATGCTTCGACAACGGATCATCTGTATTGCTGCATCTTTTGCTGGATCTTTTCTCCGGGGCATGCCGGTGTGCTGGGGAATGAACAGGCGGACAGATTGGCTGGCTCTGCAAAACTTGGTGGAGTATTGATGCATGACAAGGCAGACATGGTTGCGGCCTGGTAGGAGCACGTGTAAACTTCGGAGGAGCAAATGGATCATCATGGTCTGGCAAGAATGAGGCAGCGAGGAGTGACAAGGGGATCTGGCTGACGCTCGATGCTCAGAGGAAAGGCTAAGACGGACATATAATCAGATTGCTTCTGGTACTATTGGTGTTGGAACTCTTCACTGGCTGCTGAGGATGGGGACGGAGTGCCTATGGGAATGCCCCGAATGCTGTGATGTCGGTTCCTAGATCAATTAATCAATCATGTACTGCTGCATCAATTTTGGCGATGGTTTTTTTCTGTTGCAACAATATGCGCTTGACCTGGCCGTCGAAGATCTGTCGTGAACTGACGTCCTTTCTGAAATATTCATGCCCAGTTTGTCACTGTTGTCTTTGACACACATTTGTTACCGTACACTTCTTCGATGAATGTTCACTGGTCGACATCCTTCAAATGAAAGAAACTGAATCACCACTCTTTGAGCTTCTTTGGACGGATTTTGGATCAACCTGACCATTTTCTCAACAGTCAGAAACAGAACCTATGCATCATGGGACGATAAGCACATGCTCTTTTATTCATTGGTCAGTGCTTATCACATGACCATGCCATGATCATGTTCAGCGAACGCAATTACGCAGTGTGGCATGAACGGATTTCAAATGAACACTCCTAATACTATAAAGAGAGATGTTAAAATTATTCTTAGTAACAGAAATAGTAACAGAACCTCGATGTCAATTGCCTTGGCTCCTGGGATGTTGGTATCTACTGCAAAGGACTTCATAGCATCTAAGATGGACCTGTATCCTGTGCAGCGGCAGATGTTTCCATCAAAGTTGTCTTCAACCTCCTGGGCTGTAATGTTGGGTTTCTGATGAAGCAGTCTGAAAGAATGGTAAAAGCAGTCTCAATTACAGATCTTAACATTATAACCTATGCTATGATTCAACAACAGACATAAAGTGATGTTACTAGTTTATGCAATGGTACCCAAAATGTTTACTTTTACAATGAAAACTGGTTTGTCCTACATCAATTGCTTATATAGCTAAGAAACATCCTTCAAAACCACTTTTCCCATATTTTCTTCTATTCCAAAATCATTTTCATCAGAGTTAAAACCAGAGTTGTGGATCAGCTCCCCGTTCTTGTCTTGACAATCCCAAGTGGCCAAGCCATCCAGATATTTACTCGTCTGCCTTCCCCTTCTTCTTTTCCCCTCACTCTTGCCAGTTGGCACCATGTTCTCTAGTTTATTTCTTATCATAACATGCCCAAGCAATTGTGACTGTCTACATCAATTTCTCTAATCAGTTTACAGTTTTCATTTGCTTCTGGTAAAACTTGCTCATTGGTTTTTATGTCTGTTCATGGCATTCTTTGCAGTTCTCCTCAGAAACCATATTTCCACTACCATTAAATGTTTTTCAGCTACATAATTATGCCATGCAATTTTTGACAATTCACTACTGACTTGTGAAGCTCTTGACAGCCTGTATGTGTACAAATGTCAGGTAAACATATCCACACCAACACAGCAACATCTTAATGTGAAAATAAGGTCTAATCTAGTTTTGCTGTAGATTACAGTTCTTGTTGTCTAAATGTGTCCTCTGATTTCAACTTTATCCTTTTCAGTTCAATGACTGATAATTGTTAATACTTTTAAATGTATTTGTCTTTTTCACTGAGTGTCCTTAACACTGGCAGGCAAGAGTGCTGGCCACTGCACTACTAGGTCTCCCAAAAACAAGACAGGTGAAAATGTGCTGGTATTTTCAGATCACCTGGCTACAATGTAGGCAAATTAATGACTCACCCGTACATATTCATGACCATGCCTGGTGTGCAATAGCCACACTGAGTGCCGTTGAAACTGGCAATTCGTTCCTGGATCGGATGAAATCCTTTCTTCTGATTGCCAATGCCCTCGATGGTATTAATTTGCCAGCCATCCACTGCATACAGGGGGGTGATGCACTGTGTATTTAAAAATGGTATGTAAAACTTATGTGTATGTGAAACTCTATGGTTTCAAACCAAAATTACAAGAACCCTTCTTGCTCACATTCTCCTTACATTTCGTAAGTTAAATGCCTTTACATATCTGGTTAACAGAGGACTCACATCTGGGGGGGGGGGGGGGGGGGGGGGGGGGGGGGGGGGGGGGGGGTCTGGACAACACTTAATCTGTAGAGCAAAATGCAGGCAGACATTCAATCAGGCTGCCACTGGTACTTTCAGCTGGGTATTGCTTTGTTGGCTACTGAAGGCGAAGACTGAACACTTGTGGGAATTGTCTTGAGTGCCATGATGTTGATTCTTGATTTGATATTTCAGCGTATACTACAATTTGGGAGCTTACCATCTTTGAGAGCTTGCAAGGCAGATAGTGTACCACTGTTAAGATGACTACTTGGTAGAAGTCAGAATTTGCGTTATAAATTGTATATTCACTTGTCTCTATAGCCTGAACCACTTAAACCAGGGACAGTGTCAGATTCACTCTGTTGAAAAGTAAGTCCTAATTTGTCTATACAAATACAAGAAGAACACTGTAACGGACATCTCACAATTATAGACGGGTTGAACATCGTCAATAAATCTGCAAGCAGCACGTCTTTTTTTTTAATTTGGTAGTTAATGATTTAAAACTTTACAACAATGAGACAAAAAAACAGAGATAACATTCTTGTTCTTTCATCACCACCATCACCCTGTAGCAGGTCATTTCCACAACATCGATGCCACCATGGTCTGCTGAATAGACTCTCTGTCCCTTGCCAGTTCCTCTGCCACAAGTATATTCATGTCCTATGTCCACTTTCATGATAGTCTACCCTTGCCTCATCTTCTAGGACTCATGTCTTTCATTACTGTCCATGTCTTCCAAAACATTGTGGCATTTAATACTGCTAAATTATTTCAGATTCTGAGACATGGTGCTGTTATTGTGCCAGTTTTCTTTGATGTTCAGACCGTGTACAATGTCAGTATTTTTCTTCTTCTTGATGCATGCATTCTAAGAATTTATCTGTAACATAATTTCAAAAGCCCTAGTTATCTTCTTTAGTGACTGTGAAATAGTCATGACTCTCATCCAAATATTAATACATTAAAGATGCATGTTCTCAATATTTGTACTTTAATTTATTTGTTGGTATTGTGCCACAGGCTCTTAATGCTGTTTAACAACAGCACTGCTTCTACCTTCTTTTAAACAGTCTCAGCTCTTATTAATTACACAGCCGAGATATAACTATAACAGTATAATCTCTTCATGACTGAATATATAATTTTTCATTGACATGTAGTTTATAATCTTTCATGTACTTGAATATTTTCTCAAACGAAATGATAATTTCTGATTGATTACAGAGATTACAAACAACCTCATATTATTTGCTCTAGTAATGATTCCCTGTTGTGGTCTTTGCCAACAAGTATACCTATAAAAGGTAAAACAGGTGTGTTTACTAATAAAAGGTAAATCAGGAGTGTTTATTTATTTACCTAAACAAGATCTTTGCAAAAACTGTTTAGCTGTCATTTATAGTCTTAGTGTGACTCATTTTGTAGTGTATTCTATACTGCCTGGCTCCGTGGCAGTGTTACGGACGCAGTTCGTGATCCCGCATACCGCGTTCAAACCACAACTGCGTGCGATTTGGCAGCAGACTGCCTTGTGTTGGGTTGTTTATAAAATAGGTATGGGTGCCGGTCATTCAGAAAGCAATGGCAAACTACTGAACATAAACTTGCCAAGAGATCACAAACAGCCAAAAAATGCTGGGGTTGACTGCGACATCCTGTAAAGATATGCAAACCAACTCTTTTAATTCTATACTAGCTGTATAATGACTTTTAGCATCAAGCCACAATTTGTGTGCAATACAATTTAACATACATGTTCAGTGAAATGTCAAGCTACTATTGTTAAAGCTGTTTATCAGCACATGAATCAATGTTCTTATTCACTGTCATTTTCTCTTTGTGGTCTCATTATCCACTTAACAGGTTTTTTTCTAAGATCACTATAATCATCAAGTACCCTGCCAACTGATGTTCATGGCCATTTCTACATACAACTGCCATTATCAAGCAATATACACCACTATGCATAATGGGAGAATGTCTAGAATATTCTCTCACTTCTACTTATCCCTTTTTCCATAAACATTTACCAGCTGTTAACATATTTTCCAGTTTTTCATTCCTTACCCTGTGGTCAACACACGTTGTCGTTATCCTTCTGATGTCTGCATTACATTTCATGGGTTTCTTAGGCTCTTTGAAAACATTTAGACTGCTCAATTTGGCTGTCCACTGTATTTTTAATATTCTTTTGTAAAGTCACTTCTAACGCTTCAAGAATTTTGTTCTCACACATGTGCAACCACAATAATTATACGTTTGATATTTTTTATGTCCATACCATTGCTTGTGCATGCTGGGAGCGGGTTGAAAGTGTTAAAAGCCGAAAGGATTGACTTTATTGCACTGAGGTTTTTCCAATCTTGTTCAGTCTCTCTGCACAATGGCAACCTGCCTGTCGAAAGCATTGTGCAAAGCAGTTAACTTAATAGCTCTAATGACTATCCCTCCTCCTCCCACCCCCAGGGGTCTCAGCAAAAATTGCACTTGTGGTCTGAATGATCCAGTCAGAAAACAGACCAATGACCTTCAGGCAGACAGCTTTACCATGAAGCCCCTGCGTGCATGATGGGAAAGGTTTGGTAAGGGCTGCAGAAA
The DNA here is from genome assembly GCA_014155875.1 of Cepaea nemoralis. Taxonomy (NCBI): domain Eukaryota; kingdom Metazoa; phylum Mollusca; class Gastropoda; order Stylommatophora; family Helicidae; genus Cepaea; species Cepaea nemoralis. The sequence goes on from JACEFZ010001602.1 coordinate 46,199, forward strand.
TAAAGACTGTCTTCTAAGCAGCCGCCACCCAGTTTTTTACATCTGAAAGATAACAATCCCTTTCCTTACTGGAGATTAAAATCTGGGTCACATTATATGCAATTCTGGTATCTCACCACTTCAACCACCTGCATTTGATAATAATATAACCTTTAAACTCAAAGAAGTCAGTTTTAAACAGAACATGTCAACAGACAGAAATAGCTGTAACCACAGCAAAGAAGAACAAAAAGAAGTATTACACTGTATAGATCACACATTTTACGAACCCTGCAGAAAATTTTGTAGTTAAATAACATTTTATAACATAGTAGCACTATTTAAAAATATATCATCCTCCACTTACTGACTGAACACTGTATGTCTCCAGTTTGTCAGAATCTGGGCGTACATGGCTTACAGTGATAGAACAGCACCCACACCCAGCCTCACGGCACATCACTTTTGTGCCTTTCAGTCCTGCAGTTTCTCTCAGGTAGTCATTCAGTGAGGTCTTAGGAGAGAACTTCTGGGAAACTGAAAACCATTCAAAGTTATTATTGCACTGAATCAGTGGTTTACAAAAGTCTTTTAAATTTCTCTAGGTCTTTCCTTTCGGCATGAACATTGTCTGTTATTAAGAAAAATGTTTAGAAAACACTCAACACCTCACAGATTGAATCATTTCAATGTACATTCAAATAATAATGAAGTAGAGTATTTGGATCAAAACATTTCTCGACAAAATGTGACAAAGATTTAATGAAGAAGAATATATGCCACAACTATAATGGAGAATGTCAACAATTTCAGCATAAAGCCATAAAATATATATAAAAAGTGGGCTTTGGTAAACATTCATGCCATTATAAGGGCATCAGAAGTATTCAAAGACAAATATGGTTGTCTCAAGTTGTGTGCTTTATGCCAGAGTATTTTTCATGCCTGATGAAGATGATGAGAATTTCATCAAAATGTAATTTGTTTATTTCATTACGACTGAATATACCAGACTTAGCCATACACATATAACAGTTATAAAGTTATATGGGAGTTACAAAGCTTTTGTAATCAACTTCTAAGAATGTATTTATCACATAACACAGAGCACATCGACTTCCATTCTTTCTGCCAGCCTCTTGTGATCACACAACACAGAGCACATCGACTTCCATTCTTTCTGCCAGCCTCTTGTGCACATTGATGTGGCTAGAAATGCTAGTGGCTACTGAGCGTTATTTACAGCTGCGGGATTTAAGTGTGGCTCCCATTGAAAATTTTAATCATTTTGTGTATATATATATATATATATATATATATATATATATATATATATATATATATATATATATATATATATATATATATATATATATATATATATATTATACCGCTCAGAAAGCAATGGCAAACTACTGAGCATAATCTTGCCAAGAAATCAACAATCAGCTGAAAGATGCTGATGTTGACAGCGATGTCCTGTAAAGGATATGCAAAACAAAAACAAAAAATATATCATAAATTTAGTTCTGTATGCAGTTCCTAACCTTAACTCTAACCCTAACCCGAAACTTGAAAAGAACGCTCCTTTTTGAATCGCGATTGTCAAACATTTTTGACGGTAGTAAACGTAATGTGACCAGCCATGACTGTGAATAACACATAGCTATCAGAGGCGTTATTCGCAGAGCACTGTGAATAATCACTTCATTTCCCTAAAGCTGTGGTAGCACAGTGACTTAGCACGCTTGCCTGCCATTCCAGTGGTCATGTGTTTAAATCCCAATGGAGTGGGAATATTTTTTTAATGACCTGGTTGACCCAGCCTAAATTGCTACCAGAAAATATTATGAGAAGCAGACAGCCGGTGTGATGTGACCGCATCACTTAACGAGTGCTGATTGGTCTGTGAACATATGAGACGTCATTACATTAAGTAACATAGAATTAATTGTACTAATAACTTTTTTTTTTTACAATAGTGCGAACCAGAACTTTTGTGTGTGTGGTATTTCTTGACATAGTCTCCCTGCCTGGCAACACAAGCTTGTTGATGCCTTCTAGGAAAAAGTATTTGGATGTGGTCTTAAACTAATTTTGCACTGCCTTCATTACCTCATTGTCACCTGCAAACCTCTAACATCGCAAATGTTTTTTCAAGGGTCTTAACAAGTGAAAGTCTGTTGGTGCCAAGTCTGAAATGCGTACTGGATATTTCAAGAGCTCAAATTTCACAGCATGTAGTTTATCCACTATATGGGCAGCCATATTTTAACCAAAAAAGGGGGGGGGGGGGTGTGAGGGGGAGGGAGTGGGCGTTGTCATGTTGCAACAATACTCCATTTGAGAGAAGTCCTCTGTGTTTTGATTGTATCACGGACTTCAGTTTGTACATTAGCATGTCACTGTGTCAAGCACAAGTCACTGTTTCCCATCTTCATGTGAAATGCACCAATATAGAGACCTTTATATCCCCAAAGACTTTCCCCAGCAGATTCCTATGAATTTCCTTAACCAGAGGGAATGTGTTTTGTTTTTTAAAATCTTTCTACCCATTCACACACTCTCCCCTGACTAAAAAAAATTGTCTCCATATGAAATCATCATCCTTCTATAGATTTCACAAGCTTTCATCCCTCTGATCTTCTTCTTCTTCAGCATTCCGAGCCATTGAGGTTCTTTGCTGCAGATACAATCCGTCTCCATTCGTCTCTCTTGTTGACCTTCTCTTGCCAGTCGTTGATTCCAAATGTTTGTAGGTCTGTATGTATATTATCTCTCCACCATCTTCTTGGTCTACCTCGGGGTCTACAGTCATTTATTTCTTGAGTTTAAGCGAGTTTTGTTTCCCTATTATCTTCCATTCTTTCTATATGCCCCAGCCATTGCAGTCTATTAGCCTTCATGATACCAGTGATTAGCGGAGACTTAAAACAGATAATAAATGTCTTTGTTGCTTCTTCTTTTCCACTCTCCACTTTGTGTATCCCTAATGGGCCCAAAGATGCGTCTTAAGACTTTGTTCTCAAAGGTTTGTAACAAGGCTTCGTCTCCTTTAGTTGTACTCCAGGTTTCAGAGCCATACAGCACAACTGGTCTAATCAGTGTTTTGTATATTGTGATCTTGGTGTTACGAGATAGCGCATTTGATTTTAGCAGATGTTGTAGTGCATAGTATATCTTATTTCCAGAGTTGATTCTAGCTTGTATTTCTTCCCTTATTATGTTGGAGCAGTTGAAGATTGTACCCAGGTATTTGTATGTTTCCATTCTTTTAATGGTCATAATATCTATTTGTATGTGGCCAGAGTTTTTAGCCGTTCCTTCTCTTGAAATGATCATATATTCTGTCTTATCTTGGTTGATAACCAGCCCCATTTGTTGAGCTTTTTCTTTAAGTGGGTCAATAGTTCCGATGTCTTTTGTTCATTTTCCCCTATAATATCTATATCATCTGCATAACCAAGCAGTTTGGATGTTCCTCCAATAGCACATTCCTCCTTTACCTTCCTTACAACTTTCTCTAGAGCCAGATTGAAAAGGAGCGGCGATAGTGCATCACCCTGTTTCAAGCCAGATGTTATTTGGAAAGGGTCTGATTTCCTGCCTTTATATGTTACTATATTATAAGTATCTTCCATGCATAGTCTGGTCATGTTGATTAACTTCCTTGGTATTCCAAATTCCTGCATAGCATTCCATAGACTATTCCTATGGACACTATCATAAGCCTTTTTAAAATCCACAAAAATGTTATGGAGATCTATTTTATATTCCCAACTTTTCTCGGCTATTTGTCGTAATATAAATATCTGATCTATTGTTGATCTGTTTTGTCTGAAACCCGCCTGGTAGCCACTTAATGTCTTCTGAATATGGTTTTAGTCTATTTAGTAATACCGCGGATAGTATCTTATAGCTTATGGACAGGAGTGATATTCCTCTATAATTTTCACATTGGAACTTATCTCCTTTCTTAAAGATAGGTATCAATAATGACTCTTTCCAGTCATGGGGTAATTCTTCTGTCCTTCAGATTTTTATTATTAGTTCATATAACTTTAGATGTAATGCATGGCCACCTGCCTTTATAAATTCAGCAGCAATTCCATCAACCCCAGCAATTCCACCAGCCCCATTTCACCCCTCTGATCACACACAAAAAAATGCCTTTTTGTTCTTTCACTGAGCAAATTAATATTGGGGCAGCCATTTTGTAATTGCTAGTACCATGTGCAAACTGCACAATCCTCATGATCCCTACATTGAGTATTGCTTAAGAGCCAGTTTATGTCCCGAAATAAGATTTTCTGTTGTAAATACTCTTCCATGCACATTATAATAACATTCCTGTTACTTAATTAATTTCCCTCAAATTAGAATAGCATCATATACCAAATACGCCTCACTGTGTGGAACAGGGTCCTTTACCTTATTATTCACTAAGCTAACACTATTCATACAGTGGTTACAAGAAGAATACGCTTAGATTGATGATGTTGCTGTTGTCATTGCTGATCTGGTAATGTCTTGTGGTTACTTCATCAGATCAATGTCATCCACTGATAGCTGCACATACTTTGAAAAGTTTATTTGCAAAGTATTCCACATATCAGGCCTTGTATGGTCACTTCTTGCTGATATCTTTGTCTTTTTCAGCTTCTCAAGCTCGCAAAGTTCTTTTCTGCCTGCAAAATATGTTTCCTCTTCTACCTCTATCCTTCGACAATAGTTTTCCAATCTAAGACATCCAATTTGTGTAGATCTAGTTCATAAGTATTTTTAATCTCCTACTTGGACAGTCTTGGTCTTGTACCTTGAATTTGATGTTGATATGCAAAAACATAATACCACTCCATTACATTTTTGAATACCAACTGAAACAAGTTACAATATAAACATTCCGTACTTGGTCAGACTTGTTCAGCAGACAGTTGGACTGTCAGTCTCTAATTACTAGAACATTAGCTGCATCGTCATGCACATGCTAAAACTGTACATCCAATTAACAGTTAATATAAGACTTGTTCTGCAGGCGTACCTGACATTCTCATGGGTCAGAAATCATGTCAGAGCAATTTATGTTTACCAAATAGATAGCTGGCCTTGCAGTGAATTGAGGAGTCATGATTCAGCATACAGTCTTTGTCATGGTAAACGTGCTACTAGACTACTTTCTTGTTCTTATTTTGTTTGCTCACCATCAATAAGTGTCTTGCCAACTGGCATGGGAGATCATGCTTATCCACAACTCGTAATCTCCCAACTGAGTGTATTTATTCATGCACTTATCATTTTGCATGCCATAATGAAAGGATGTCAAGAATATTCTGTCTTTTCTTATATTTCATTTTCCATATATCCTTTCAGTAATCCATTAGACTCAAGTTTACGTATTCTCGTAATGTGACTAAAAATGCTGACTGCCTTTATCTGATGTTTGTGATACGTTCTATGTGTGTCTTAACCTCTACCAAAACATTTAGAATACTACACTACATTACACGTCAACAGTAGCTTTTCAATCTGTTTAAGCTGTCTTCTCTCATGACTGAGCATCCCCCAGAATTACCTTCTTTCATCATTTTGTGTGTAATCCCTATGAACACAGGGCTGTATAACTTGCTTTCCACATATTTCATATATAAGCTTTAGCTAGTTCAGTCTTAGGCACTGAAGGAGCTATGATACTGCACACATGAAATTCTGTTGTTGCATTTCATTTGCAAAATAACTATGACTAATGGCTATCTTTTTTTCATTACCACCATCCTTTTTTTGTATTCATTATGCAATATAGGATCATGGAGGAGGACAATACTGACACTGTAAAAGATCTGAACATCAAAGAAAACTGGCTCATAAACAATATCCCGTGCTGGAAGCTAAACTACTTTGTCCATATTAAATGCCACAATGCTTTAGCAAGAATAATAACGGAGGGCACGGTTCCTGGAAGAAGGGACCTGGCTCTACCAACATGAGGGTTGGCACAGGACATTAAAGACACCTTGAGTATGAAAATGTATGAGACAATAGAACTGGCACAGGAATTAGTTTCTTTTACGAGGAAAAACATTCCCACTTATGATACACTGATTCACTGCACAAAAATTGGTAAATAGTTCATTTTCATTCATTACCCCTAGACTGTTTCTCCATGATCTCTTCATAAACAGTGTTATTCAATCCTGTTATGGCATTTAGGTCACCCATCAAAATTCTGATATTGCCAATTTCTTAGATTGTCAATTCTATTTTAAAGTTTCGTCTAATATTTCTCTGTAACTGATTCCTCTTTATCATTTGTTGGTGTGTAATACTGGATCACATCCATTTATTTTCTTTTTCACAGTTTTAAATCTTACCGTTATTATTCAACAGCTCCCTGCTTCACACTCTAATAATGATTCCTTTGCCTCTTTGGATAAGATTAGGGCCACTCCTTCATTGCAGGGGGAATTTTCCTCTTTATGACCTGAGTACAGCACTGTTCCACCTGTGCTCAGATGCCGTATGCTCATTCAATTTCACTTTTTTTCGCACAATTCCAAATTGCTAATCTTATGTATATTTCCTCTCCTCTACTCATGAGCTGTCTTTTCTAATTCATACATTGTTTTAACATTCCAGGTGCCAGTCCTGAGCCCTTGACTCCTTGCAGCTTTCTCAGCAATGTACCACATCTCTTCTAGAATAGATTCCTTTTCTCTTGGCTGGCTGTATAATTCTGTTTCCTTTTTTACATCACCAATATTGTTTCGGCACTGTAGCAAAGAGGTTATGAGCGCAATTCGCGAACTCACATATCATGTTCGAAACATAGCTGCAAGAGATTATGAAGCAGACCACCTTGTACCGGTTTTCATACAACGGTATGAGTGCCAGTTGTTCAGAAAGCAATGGCAAACTACTTAACATAAACTGTCCTGACACCTGCGATAATATCCTCTGGGACTGAAAGACTTAAATAAATGATTGGTATTTCACTAAAAACAAGATACTTAAAAAACTTGCCATGATGTTCTTTCCCATTGATGAAGAAGGAAATTGTTCCAGATTCTCTGAGAATAAAAAAATATAAAACATTTGACAATTGTTATCAACTAGTGACTGACAAGTTTCATTTCTGCAAATACATTACCGAAATAAGATTTGGGAAGTGAAAAATTGTGTATTTTAAATGGCAACTGAGCATGAAGAGATACTCTTGAGTCAGTATCAGGTGCCACACTGACCGAGATCTTCGTGTAACAATGACCAAGATCTCATTGCCACACAGATCAAGACCTCCTTCCCACACTGACTGAGATCTCATTGCCACACAGATCAAGACCTCCTTCCCACACTGACCGAGATCTCATTGCCACACAGATCAAGACCTCCTTCCCACACTGACCGAGATCTCATTGCCACACAGATCAAGACCTCCTTCCCACACTGACCGAGATCTCATTGCCACACAGATCAAGACCTCCTTCCCACACTGACTGAGATCTCATTGCTACAAAGATCAAGACCTCCTTCCCACACTGACTGAGATCTCATTGCTACACAGATCAAGACCTCCTTCCCACACTGACTGAGATCTCATTGCCACACAGATCAAGACCTCCTTCCCACACTGACCGAGATCTCATTGCTACACAGATCAAGACCTCCTTCCCACACTGACCGAGATCTCCGTGTAACAATGACCAAGATCTCATTGCCACACAGATCAAGACCTCCTTCCCACATTGACCACAACCTGTATGCCACACTAACCAAGGCTTCTGTGGCACAATAACAAAGGCCTGCATGCCGTACTGGCCAAGATCTCCATGCAACAACGACCAGAACTCCCATACCACATTGACTAGGATTTGTACGCCATACTGATTAAGAACAATATGGATTTGTGGAAGGAAAGGGTACAAACAATGCAATATATACATTATGGAAACTAATAGAAAGATCAATAGAGACACAGAAAGACATATTTGTGCTTCATAGATTATGTTTGGGCATTTGATAAAGTAAAACATGATGAACTTATTAAAATGTTGGAAGATATTAACAATGATGGGAAGGATCTTATAATAATAAAGAATATTTACTGGAACCAATATAGAGACCTTTATATCCCCAGATATAACCAGCAAGATGCACAGCAGAGATTAAGAGCAGAATAGGGCAAGCAAAGGCTTCATTTCAGAAAATGAAGATTATCCTACACAATAAGTCACTCTCATTGAGTGTAAGAAAGAGTGCTAAAGTGCTATATAGAACCTGTATTGTTGTATGGCAGTGAATCTTGGAATGTAAATGAACAAATTAAGAAGAACTTGGAAGCAACAGAGATATGGTTCCTAAGATAAATGTTGCAAATTCCTTGAATTGCCAAAGTAACTAACAACAACTGCCTGAAAGAGGCTAATGAAACTAGAACATTATATACAACAATAAGACAGAGACAAACAATGTTCTTTGGTCATGTGATGAGAAGAGAGGCATTGGAGAACATCGTGACTGGAAAGACCGACAGGAAGAGAGGGAGAAGCAGACAAAGAGAAATTATGCTGGATGGATTGAGATGGTTGCACGGAGGAATATCATCAGCAGAGTTTATCCAGAAACCCAAAGACCGAAATCTGTGGAAAGTCATGAATGCTTAGCCAGTCAACATGGCACTTGATGCTGATGACTAACTAAGACTATCATACCCTACTGGCCAAGACATTCATATCACACTGACTGAGACCTCTATGTCGCACTTATCAAGACCTATGGGCTACACTCCCCATGACCACTGTGCACCACTGACTCAGATTTATAACACACTAATCAAGACCTTCTGTCACACTGACCAACATTTGTGTGCCCCACTATTTAAAACTTCCATGCCCAGCTGAACAAGACGTCCATACCCCACTGAACAAGATGTCCATACCCCATTGACCAAGACTTCCATGCCCAACTGAGCAAGACTTCCATACCCCACTGATCAAGACTTCCATGCCCCATTGACCAAGACTTCCATGCCCAACTGAACAAGACTTCCATACCCCACTGATCAAGACTTCCATGCCCCATTGACCAAGACTTCCATGCCCAACTGAACAAGACTTCCATACCCCACTGAGCAAGACTTCCATGCCCCACTGAACAAGACTTCCATGCCCCACTGAGCAAGACTTCCATGCCCCATTGACCAAGACTTCCATGCCCAACTGAACAAGACTTCCATACCCCACTGAGCAAGACTTCCATGCCCCACTGAACAAGACTTCCATGCCCCACTGAGCAAGACTTCCATGCCCCACTGAACAAGACTTCCATGCCCCACTGAACAAGACTTCCATACCCCACTGATCAAGACTTCCATGCCCCACTGAACAAGACTTCCATGCCCCACTGAACAAGACTTCCATGCCCCACTGAACAAGACTTCCATGCCCCACTGAACAAGACTTCCATGCCCCACTGAACAAGACTTCCATACCCCACTGAACAAGACTTCCATGCCCCACTGAGCAAGACTTCCATGCCCCACTGACCAAGACTTCCATACCCCACTGACCAAGACTTCCATGCCCCACTGAACAAGACTTCCATGCCCAACTGAACAAGACTTCCATACCCCACTGAGCAAGACTTCCATGCCCCATTGACCAAGACTTTCATACTCCACTGAACAAGACTTCCATGCCCCATTGACCAAGACTTTCATACTCCACTGAACAAGACTTCCATGCCCCACTGAACAAGACTTCCATGCCCCATTGACCAAGACTTTCATACTCCACTGAACAAGACTTCCATGCCCCACTGAACAAGACTTCCATGCCTCACTGAACAAGACTTCCATGCCCCATTGACCAAGACTTTCATACTCCACTGACCAACTCCTGTGTGCTATACTATCATGATATCCTTGCCTAATTAATTAAGGCTGCTATGCTACACTCACCAAGATCTATGTGTCCCACTGACTAAGACTACGATGCCATACTCACCAAGACTTCCAAGCTACATTCACACAGACCACCATGTCACACTGACCAGGACCCCTATGCCCCACTCATCAAGACCCCCTGCTCCACTGACCGTGACATCCATTAACCTCATGACAGAACATTCTGGAAGCAGACACCAGACTAAGAGCAGGAGGATCAACCATGATCTCCGCTGTGATAACACCTACCAGTGACTACAAACCCTGCATACTGAGATTGCAAAGTTGCAGCAATTCTCTATAATGACAGCAGACAACCAGTGCCCACAATTTGTGTATTCCATATGGAGAGCTGGTGAATATGCTAAGAATACTAAGATTGAAAGCATGGCATTGCTAATTGGATGGAACCAAGCTATTTATTGCCAGTCCCTTGTGTAATCAGTTTTTTGTTCTTTGTCTGCGTTTCTTATTCTTTTTGCTTTGGACATAACTGCACTGCGCCTGTTTACAACAGAACTGCTGCAGTATTTGTGCCTTTTGGTCAAAACATTCGACTTGTTCTCAGCATCTGTTAACTGGATTAGCCTTCCAAGGATCAGTTCATTCAAGAGTCACCAACTCGATTCAACAGAATTCTCAGTGAATCAATATGCCAATCAACCACAACACATTCGTTAATGTCCTAATTATTCTGAAATCACAAATTCCAACAAAGTTTTAGATGGTGTAAGTTTAAGATGGCTTTAGATTAGTTGGACTAACTACATGTTTTAAAGAAACAGGCGTATATTGGAAAGAGGACAGCTGGGTACAGACTAGATTACTATTATTAGTAACGAACAGTGTTGGAGTATTGCCAATTGGTATTTGGCATTGGGACGTTCCCAATGGGAACAATCAAAATTCAAATCATCATATGTAATTCATTAGCAGCAATAAGAACGAAAATAATTACTGTCTTACGTGTACGTACGTTAAAGAGCAGTATGGCGGGGGGTATTTATCATCATGCATTGTTAATGTAAATACAGGAAAATCTGCAAATAAGTTGGAGATAAGCCTGGACCATGCATTCAGTTAGAAACCGTAAGAATAATAAACAACCGTAGGCCGTAGACATGCAGACGACACTGTGGTGGATAGACGAGAGTGAACAGAGTTATGTGACTTGGTGGAGACAGCCAACAGGCAAGTAAACTAACTAGATAAATCCTTCAAGCTGAAATTCGCACAGTAATTTTAATTGTCTACCGAGGTAATTTTAAACTGAGTATCATGTCTATTTCGGTCAGTTAGTCTGTTTATCGCCGGTCTCCCTGGCCCAGATTTAACGTCTTTCTCCGTAATCCCGTATATCCACGTGAGGATTGTGGATCCTGCGCGAGAATCGGTAGCGGTTCTCGCCGCGTTGGTAACTTAGGGGTATGTGAGCCGGTCGCTCAGAAAGCAATGGCAAACTATTGAGCGTAATCTTGCCAAGAAATCAACAATCAGCTGAAAGATGCTGAAGTTGACAGCGATGTCCTGTAAAGGATATGTGGGGGGGGGGAGTATGTTTATCTGTTAATTTGTTTAAGTCATTTAGGAAAAATAATTAATTAATATAGTTTTCTTCATTGTTATGGGCACCACAAATTATCTAAAAGATGCATACAGTCTAGTTTAGTTTAGTTTAGTCGAAGGATCAACATCACGGCACACGGGTGCAAACCATAAGTGCTCCGTTCTCCTCCTAACTCAAACCTGAGTCTGGAGAAACTCAGCTCAGTGCACGAACTCCGTAGCACCGGCGAGGATCCTGAAATACTTTAGGTAGATTTTTAACTCGAAATTTTGCCCAGGCAGCGCCGTTAGGCTACTCTTTTTCGATTTCCAACTGCCAAGGGATTTTTTACGTGCGCAACAATACACACGGGCATCCGATCTCACTACCCAGAGACCAGGGGAAATTTATTACTAGAAGTCCACGAGAAAAAATCCCGGCATCACCGGGGCTTGAACCCGGGACCTCCAGCACTCGAGGCGGACACCATACCTCGAGACCACGCAGCCCCACAGTCTGTAACTAACAACCATAAACAGCCATGTTAACATAAACAGCCATGTTAATATAAAAAGCCTTCAAGTCATGTTCAAATTAACAGTATGCGGGGCCTTACCCATTGTTGAAGAACTATGTATGGGGAGAGGGGAGGGGGAGGGCATTGAAATGCATTCAGCGTGTTCAATGGCACACAGTTTGTGATCTGTCGAAGGGCTTCAGCGAAGGGCTGCCGTCATTTAGAGTCGACAGGTTCGAATCCCGGTATAGCTACTGTAGTTTTGAACTGTTATATTGTCATAGTGTGTTCTCTCATCTCAAGTTAGTTCACATGAACATATAGTGATCGTGAAAGAGGAGAGGATAAAAGTGAATGAGAGAGAGAGAGAGAGAGAGAGAGAGAGAGAGAGAGAGAGAGAGAGAGAGAGAGAGAGAGAGAGAGACAGACAGACAGACAGACAGACAGACAGACAGACAGACAGAGAGACAGACAGAGACAGAGACAGAGAGAGAGAGAGACAGAGAGAGAGAAGTGGAGTATGTTCGAATAATATGCACCTTTGACACTCTGACTTTTTTGTGCATGTATTTTTTGCACGCGATTCACATCAAAATTAGTTGTGTAGCTATGGGCATTGAGGCTACCCTCGTCAAATGCACATAAATACGAAGTCATAATATGTCAGTTGTACTGCAGTCTTATCGATAATCAGAGAAACGGCGTAAATGGGTGCTCCCTAGGAGCAGCCTCGCCCGGTAGGAGTAGTCATGTGCCCCAGGTGACTCTAGACCGTCATCAGACGACAGTGCAAAAGAATATCAACATTGAAAGTAGGAGCTTGGAATGTAAGAACTATGAGTGAGGATTGAAAATTTGATAACATTAAGAATGAAATGAGAAGAATACATATTAACCTGTTAGGTATATGTGAGACCAGATGGACAGGAATAGGCATTATAACATCTGAGGAATATAGAATAATCTATTCTGGTGGAGAGGACCAACAGCGAGGAGTAGCAATTATAATGGATACAGAGAGAGCAAAATCGATCAAAGGATATTGGACTGTATCAGACAGAGTGTTACTGGTGAAGATGAGTGTAAGACCTTTTTATGTCAACGTCATACAAGTTTATGCACCAACAGCAGACAGTAGTGATAACAGCATTGATGAATTTTATAATGATTTACAGAAAGTCTTCAAGAAATGCAAGAATTCTGAAGTAAATATCATAATGGTTGACTTGAATGCCAAAGTTGGAAATCAACAGGACGGAAAGAGATTGCATACTTGTGCAGCGGGCAAAAGAGCATGATTTGATAATTGGAAACACCTGGTATCAATAGCACCCAAGGAGATTATGGACATGGGGGAGACCTGATCATAAGATCAGAAATCAGATTGATTATATTCTCATCAACAGAAGATTTAGAACTGCCTTAAAAGACGCAAAAAACTATACCAAGCGCAGACTGCTACAGCGACCATAGATTAATCTTAAGCAATTTACATATAAGAAGAAAGTCAAATATTCACCAAGAATCACACAATTTTATCTACAGGCCCTGAAGAGTGAGGAGATAAAAGATAATTCAACGTACAGGTAAAGAACAGATTCGATGCATTGTCCGATATCTTCTTCTTCAGCGTTCCGAGCCATTGAGGTTCTTTGCTGCAGATACAATCCGTCTCCATTCGTCTCTCTGGTTGACCTTCTCTTGCCAGTCGTTGATTTCAAGTGCTTGTAGGTCTGTATATATATTATCTCTCCACCGTCTTCTTGGTCTACCTCGGGGTCTACGGTCATTTATTTCCTGAGTGTAAGCGAGTTTTGTTTCCCTATTATCTTCCATTCTTTCTATATGCCCCAGCCATTGTAGTCTATTAGCGTTCATGATACCAGTGATTAGCGGGGACTTATAAACAGATCATAAATGTCTTTGTTACTTCTTCTTTTCCACTCCCCACTTTGTGTATCCCTAATGGGTATCCCTAATTGTCCGATATGGAAATATTATTTTAATGCAAAAAATAATTAATGACATCACTAACAAAAGACCATACACATCAACGAGTCGCCTAAAAACCAAAGATGGCAAATAATAATAGAAAAAGATCAGATTTTACATGCGTGGTCAGATTATGTGAAAGAACTTTATGATGATACAAGAGAAGAACAATATAATCATCGGAATAATAAGGAAGGACCATTAATTTTGAAGATGGAAGTTCAGAATGCTCTTAACCGTATGAAAACTGGCAAGATCCCAGGTACAGATAACATCATAATAGAAATTATCAATGCCTTAGAAGAATATTGATTAGACCAAGTCACCAGACTGCTGAACGCAATATACGATACCGGAGATATCTTCTTCTTCTTCTTCTTCTTCTTCTTCTTCTTCTTCTTCTTCTTCTTCTTCTTCTTCTTCTTCTTCTTCTTCTTCTTCTTCTTCAGCGTTCCGAGCCATTGAGGTTCTTTGCTGCAGATACAATCCGTCTCCATTCGTCTCTCTGGTGGACCTTCTCTTGCCAGTCATTGATTCCAAGTGCTTGTAGGTCTGTATATGTATTATCTCTCCATCGTCTTCTTGGTCTACCTCGGAGTCTACAGTGATTTATTTCCTGAGTGTAAGCGAGTTTTGTTTCCCTATTATCTTCCATTCTTTCTATATGCCCCAGCCATTGTAGTCTATTAGCCTTCATAATACCAGTGATTAGCGGGGACTTAGATAATAAATGTCTTTGTTACTTCTTCTTTTCCACTCTCCACTTTGTGTATCCCTAATGGGTCCAAAGATGCGTCTTAAAATTTTGTTCTCAAAGGTTTGTAACAAGGCTTCGTCTCCTTTCGTTGTACTCCAGGTTTCAGAGCCATACAGCACAACTGGTCTGATCAGTGTTTTGTATATTGTGATTTTGGTGTTACGAGATAGCGCCTTTGATTTTAGTAGATGTTGTAGTGCATAGTATATCTTATTTCCAGAGTTGATTCTAGTTTGTATTTCTTCCCTTATGATGTTGGAGCAGTTGAAGATTGTACCCAGGTATTTGTATGTTTCCGTTCTTTTAATGGTCATATTATCTATTTGTATGTGGCCAGAGTTTGTGGCCAGAGTTTTTAGCCATTCCGTCTCTTGAAATTACCATATATTCTGTCTTATCTTGGTTGATAACCAGCCCCATCTGTTGGGCTTTTTCCTTTAAGTGAGTCAATATTTCCAATGTCTTTTGTTCACTTTGCCCTATAAGTATAATATCTATATCATCAGCATAACCAAGCAGCTTGGATGTTCCTTTAAAAAGGAGGAATGTGACCGGAAATATACCTCATGAATTATTAATTCTCTATTTATCGCAATTTCGAAGAAATCAGGAGCCTTGGAATGTGATCAACATCGAAGAATTAGTATAATGAGCCACATCACGAAGATTCTGCTGAGAATTATCATGCAAACAGTTAGGAAGAAAATACAACCCGAAATAGGAGAAGAACAATGTGGGTTTGTAGAAGGCAAGGGCACAGTACATGCTGGGTATATACTGAGAACAGTAATTGAGCGTTCTATGGAAGTAAACAAAGACCTATATCTTTGCTTTATTGACTACACAAAGGCTTTCGATAAAGTGAGACATGTTGACATGATAAGGATGCTTGAAGATCTACAAATTGATGGAAAAGACCTTAGACTTGTAAAAGCATATATTGGAAACAACAAGCTGCCTTCAGAACTGATAACGATATAGGTCAATATCAGACTATTAAAAGAGGTGTGAGACAGGGATGTGTAATGTCTCCAGATCTTTTTTCTCCTGTACAGTGAAAATATTTTCAGAAATATAGAAGATATGGAAGGAATCAACATGGGTTGACGATACATCAATAACATTAGATATACAGATGATACAGTCTTGAATGCAGACAATGAACAGGACCTGCAAAATTTAGTAGATGCGGTTGTTGCACACAGTGAACAACTAGGGTTAGAACTGAATGCTAAGAAGACACAGATTATGGTCGTCACTGGAAAGAAGTAAATACCAAAATGTGATATACGAGTAAATGGGTATTTTCTTAGGCAAGTGAATCGATAGTTATCTCGGTACAGTCATAACATCTGATGGGAGATGCCTCGAAGAGATTAGAACAAGAATTGCCATTTCGAAGGTAGCTTTTTGCAAGATGAAAAACATATGACCAAAACAAGATATCAAATGAAATGAGAAAAAGAGTGTTGAAGTGCTACATAGAACCTATACTGTTGTATGGATGTGAAGCGTGGACAATAAGCAGTCAAGCTAAAAAAAAATAACTGTTTAATTGCTTCGCAGAAGAGGCATAGCGGAAGAAGTAGATAATGGAAGACACACTACAAACAGAACCATTAGACAGACATCTGCACATATATTTCGAAGCGTATAACTCCAAATTATTCCCGTCTCTAATTTTCTGCCTTACATATTGAACGGTGATAATAATGCGCCTTACTATTTTTCTATATCTATCTATATTGACTGTCCGTCTGACTGTTTACTTAGCCACCCATCCAAGCACACACGAAGAAGACACAGATTATGGTCGTCACTGGAAAGAAGTAAATACCAAAATGTGATATACGAGTAAATGGGTATTTTCTTAAGCAAGTGAATCGATAGTTATCTCGGTACAGTCATAACATCTGATGGGAGATGCCTTGAAGAGATTAGAACAAGAATTGCCATTTCGAAGGTAGCTTTTTGCAAGATGAATAACATATGACCAAAACAAGATATCAAATGAAACGCACAAACATATTCGCACGTACCTAGGTACCTACATATGTGCGTACCTACCTACTTAATTAAGCCCAATACCCGATGTACGCACGCAGACAGACAGACAGGCGCACGCAGACAGACAGACAGGCCCACGCACGCAGACAGACAGACTGCATGCACGCACAGACAGACCGGCATACATTGAGAATTGAGACTGACCGACAGATGTACCAACGCTTAGACCGACCAACTTCTACCTATATACTTAAGTACCTACCTAGTTACACCAGTCAGTCAGTCAGTCAGTCAGTCAGTCAGTCTGTCTGTCTGAGTCGTCTTCATTATATTTATATGTCTATTTATGTCGCTACGCGTTTTGAGAGTTTTTCACTAACACTGACTTTCCTCCCCATTCTTTCCTGCTTCCAGCCGTATGTGACTCCAGTAATAGGAATCACAGACAGTACTTGTCAGGGGAAACCCATCTGTCCGGTAATTATAATACAACTGTCAACGTAATCTCATCATTAAGTTGTCAGCACAAATATTGTTTAGCATGCCAAAAATGAACTCTTGTCTGACAAAGGTTAAACATTCTTTCGCTGTTCCAAGCACTAAGTTAGGTACATCGGCCACATTGTGTTACTGTTATTACGATTTCTGTCCGTGTATTTTTCTCAGAGTAATGGTGTGGAAATGCAGGAATCCATCAATCCTATGGTGTTTACAAGGCTTTATAAATCACATGGAATACCATGGAAAGTCAATAAGTAAGTCACAAATGGCTGTAGAAAAATAACTAAATATGGTAACAACTTGAAACCAATTTATTTTTATACATACATTGTCCCTTTATTTCTCAACATAATTTCCACCAACATTGATGCACTTATCCCATCATTTTATCAGTCCTCCCAAACCAGCTGCATAGAACTGCGTACTCTGTTTTCTAAACCACGTTTTCACTTCACATTCAACTTCGGCGTCATTCGCGAAATGTCTCCCGCCAAGGTGGGTTTTCAGTGGACCAAAAAGATGGAAATCGCTAGGGGCTAAGTCGGGGCTGTAAGGTGGACGTTATTCGCCTGTCACCTTTAATCATATCCTCCACCCGCTGCACGGATGCTTCTGTTGCAATCTCAACAGGACGACAAGATCGGATTTCATCAACAATTTTAGAGCGTCTTTGAGAAAAATTGTCTACCCAGCTATGCACCGCTTTACGGGACAAACATTTGTCAGCATAAACATGAAGCATTTCCTTATGAATGTCCTTTGCAGGCAGTCCTTTTGCCAAAAAAAAAAAAAACGCACAACAGCACGTTGCTCTTTGGTTGTACACTCCGTAACTACAGTCGCCATTTTGTTTATGCGCTGCGCATGCGCATGAGACACCTAGCGCCACTTGACGAACAGGAATATAAAGTTCGATGTTGTTGTCACCTAATGACACCTGTAGGGAAAAAAAACAACTACATGTACCTGCCATCCCACAGAACTGTGTGACTTACTTATTCACTCGCCCTTATACATACATGAAGTGCCTCTATAATTTTACTAGAATCATCACTTTGAGAAATGTAAGCTCTGCGGATACAAGACTTAGGCCTTCACAAGTAACGCATATAAGACACGCAGGCAAGCAGGCAGACGCACAGACACACGGACAGACAGACATATAGATAGGCAGACAGATAGACGGGTAGGTGGATGGAAGGGCAGACGGCCGTACGGAGGGAGGGCAGACGGACGTACGGAGGGAGGGCAGACGGACGTACGGAGGGAGGGCAGACGGACGTACGGAGGGAGGGCAGACGGACGTACGGAGGGAGGGTAGACAGGCAGGCAGGCAGGCAGGCAGGCAGGCAGGCAGGCAGGCAGACAGACAGACAGACAGACAGATAGACAGATAGACAGATAGATAGATAGATAGATAGATAGATAGATAGATAGATAGATAGATAGATAGATAGATAGATAGATAGATAGATATGCGAAAACAAAAATGACAGAGCAGTGAAGAACAGCACACTAAAGGTTTAACAGATTCAGAACCAAAAAAAATAGGTTTGGACCATGCAA